>VVHJ01063885.1:0-12765 GCA_015107715.1 Tylochromis polylepis
CTCTGCATTGAATCATATCTGTTATTAATCTCTGGCTCTCTTCCACAGCATGTCTTTATCCTGTTTCCTTCTCTCACCCCAATTGGTCGCAGCAGATGGCCGCCCCTCCCTGAGCCTGGTTCTGCCGGAGGTTTCTTCCTGTTAAAAGGGAGTTTTTCCTTCCCACTGTCGCCAAAGTGCTTGCTCATAGGGGTCATATGATTGTTGGGTTTTCTCTGTATCTATTATTGTACGATCTACTGTACATTATAAAGCGCCCTGAGGCGACTGTTGTTGTGATTTGGCGCTATATAAATAAAATTGAATTGAATTATTTTGTCCTTTTCTCTCTCCTTTTAACTCCAAATCACTCCTGGCAGATGGCTGCTCCTCTCAGATCCTTCTTCCCCCAGAAGTGCTTCTCTGTTTGGGTTTCTCTCTAATTTTATAAAGTCTTTACCTTACAGTTTAAACTAACTTGAGCGTGTAGTGCAGGTTATGTGGATGAATTCTTGACTTCATCACTGGTAGTCATCTGATGCTTCAAAGCTGTGAGGTTCATGTCGAAACACAAACTGCTTTTCTGTGTTTTCAGGCTGACCAGCAGTATGCCAGCAGTGTAGCAGACAACCTGAAGCGCCTGTAAGTCAACCTGCATGACAGGATATTGTTACTACTGCAGCCAACACGAGTGTGTGTGTGTGTGTGTGTGTGTGTGTCGTCCCTTTTATGGACATTTTCAGTTCAGATAACAATACCAGTGTTAACTAGACTGGGACTGGAAATATTCCTGTACGTATAAAACGACATCAGGCTGGATTTACACATCGTTTTCCTAATTTTCTAAAAATAAAATATAACAAGTTGATATGTTGAGTAATATTAATCTACTGGATTAGTGTTTATTCGTGAAACAATACATATCATCATTAGGATTTATATATTAAAATTATTTGAACATGTTTCTATAAAGCCCCTGATGTCCCATATGGTGACTTTTTTGTTTTATTTTGAAGGAATAAGTTGCTTTTATGAAAGCAAATCATTATCTTGGTCAAATATGTGAACTTATTGTATTGTGGGATCAAGTCACTGTTCACAGTGGACAAGTTACAGTTTGTATAAATAAATCTTTGTCGTGTGTGAATGAGTTGTTGCCTCATGACAGAAAATTAGAGCGCACACAGCCCACAATCAGTCGTGTCAACAAGCTTGACCACATTATTAAGTCGAAAACTGCAAACAAACACACATATTGGGATGTGGTGACTTTGTGGAACACTTCCAAACTGTTGACCATGTCATGTTAGCTTCCTTCATGCTAGCTTGGCCTAGTGAGCGCAGAGCAACATGAATTTATATCCCATATTAAGCTATTTGTGTCTGGCTTGAGCCCATAGCTGACTTCAGGGAATCTTGGTTTCTGTGTAGAGTTGTGAATGCACATGTTTGTTTTATTCTTCTGTTCTTAACTTTTAGAGGAAGCTCATGGTTTGGTGTGAACATTGTTTGTTTCACTCTGTCTGTCTGAATCTCAGTTTTCCAGCAGAGATTCAGTCGGGTCTGCTGGAGGTCGTCTCCCCGTCGATCCACTTCTACCCCGACTTCTCCCGACTCCGAGAGTCCTTCGGAGACCCAAAGGAGAGAGTCAGGTCAGCAAATGTGCGTGTGTGTCTGTGTACATGTTTAGACATCTTTGTGAGGACAGAAAATTAACATGCTACTATACTTGTGGGGACCAACGGTCACTTATGGGGACCAAATGCCCGTCCCCACGAGTTTGAAGGCATTTTTGAGGCTCAAAATGTGATTTTAGTGTCAGGGTTACAGTTGTGGTTATTGTTAGGTTTAGGCTGAAGGTTAGAGTTAGGCATTCATTTTTGATGGTTAGGGTAAGTGGCTAGGGAAAGCATTATGTCAATTTGATGTCCTCACTAAGACATGAAAATGAGTGTGTGTGTGTGTGTGTGTGTGTGTGTGTGCGCGCGCATGTTTCACAACTTCCTTTAAGTACATGTGGACTTTTCAAAATCAGACATACTTAAAGCATCTGGATCAGTCCATATAAATAACGCTCTGTTTCTGGATTTCATTAATAGAGGTGTGTTATATAAATAGATATGACACTCAGTAAATCTTGAATAGAAGTCACTTTGGGGAATTCTCAAATACCACAGACTGCAGAGATCCTGCTCCTAAAAAAAAAACTGTCCTCGGGTCTCAGTAATGTCCTCACGCAAGGGTCCCCACAAAGATAGGTGTGCAAGTCCACACAGTCAAATTTACAGTCCAATCAGGTGTGCGTTTGTATGTGATTTATGAGCTCCAGCAATGAGAGAAAGCTGGTGCTGGTGGGTGTCTCTAATCATTTGTATTTATGCATGCATGTCAGTCAGCGTGTGTGTGTGTGTGTGTGTGTGTGTGTGTGTTTAACATCTCCCCGTCTCCCCAGGCGTCTGTCAGCCTGTCGTGGCTAATTCATGAGTCTCTGAGCAACCTAACCAGACACACACACTGAACACACACACACACACACTGAAAACACACACACACACACTTAAGTTGGTCCTCTCGCCTTCCTGTCTCCTTGACAGAGCCATCTTAAAAGGAAACGCACACACAGCTCGAGGTGACATCATTTTATTTAATGAACTGCTGCTCCGCCCCTTTGGCCCCGTTCCTGTGGTAACACTCGACAGGGAGGGAGGTAGAAAAGATGAGTTTGGGAGGGAGAAGGAAAAAAGAGAAACACCTCATCCTCTTCTTCACTGTCTGTGTGCTGATGAGCTATTTTCATCCACCGCATCTGAAGAAACTGAAGTCTGAAGCTTGTGGAGTTCGTTTTCTCTGTGACTGAAGTAATGAGAGGAGGTTACACACACTCTGGAGCTAGTTGTTGGGAAAAAGGCGGCGACGGGTAGTTGACTGTAACATCTCTGCAGAGGAAGAAGAAAAATAGCGTTCTTCTTCTTCCCTTTTGGGACTCACTCTCAGGGAGAGACCAGGAGATCTTCTCATTTCGTGCTTTCATTCTGTCTGCAGACATCATCTTCAGTTCTTTCCTGGAAAAAGCTGCTTTCAGAAACGCGATGCAGAAGGAAAATCTGTCAGACAGAACCTGGGCTGTAAGTCTTAATTGATGAGAAGAGCTGAGACCTGGGCTGAGTGATGCTCTCGTTCTTCAAACAACAGGAAGCGAGTTGATTTAGTTTGCCAGCTGTTGGAGCTCAGGGAGACAGACTGCTGTAATTTTCATCAAACAAAGCACTCCTTCATAGAGTCACAACGCCTAAAATCCAAACACACAAACACAAAAACATGTTTTTGGATTCAGTAATGACGAGGTCAATAAGATGGAAAATAATAAAGTAAAAATAAGCATCCAGTCATACAGTGCACGGACAGGTTGAGTGAGCGATAAGGGTTCTGTGGCGGTGGTGCGAGTTGAAGCCCGCGGTTCCAGCGACCTTTCCTTTTTTTAAATGGGGCGACACAAAAGGGGACGAAGGACGGTACAGTGTGCAGAACCTCAGACACGAGTCTGAGGCTCATTTGCAGCCTCATGCAGATACTTTACATCAAACATGAGTTTTTATTGAATAACCTCTTGATGTTATAAAGTGGTGAAACAAATATTTGAACTCTTAAGTCAAATTCATATTCATATAATCTATAACGTATAATCGTAATTACTGATTCAGTAATGTGTGTGTCAGCTGGTGATGATTTTAGGTACTAAACTACTGTTGGGGAGGTTTATCTATATTAAGACAGCGACATATATTAGTAGATTCAAAAGTAATAAATACCACAAGTACATTAAAACTGTGCTTCAGTAAAATTAGACTATGTTATGTTACACCACCGGTCCTCTTCATGTCACCTGTTGTTTCCTTTCTGGACATACTCCTGCATGGTTAGCATCCACATTTGGGCCTTTGTGTTTTGCATTTAGTTTTGTTTTTTGCTAATAAAAAATCACGCGGATAGGTTTAGGTATTACATTTGGTTAGCTTTAGCTACAAAAACCTGTTTTGTGTGGTTTGAGTACTTGGTTTCAGGTGTTGAAATTACAGTTTGTTCACCTGTGTACCACTAGAGAAGTGCACTTGTGTACAGATTTACCACATCTCTTGCTAACTGCCCAGCCTCTGCCCTAAAGCATCATGGGAGTGGTTAGTTTGCAAACATAAAGTGAAAAATCCCCGCAAACAGAAGATAATACATCAGCTCTGATGGATTTGTGTCCACGCTCTTCACTGTTTAAGTGAGACGAACGGCCGTCAGGAAGGGACTACATCAGTCTGAAAACTTAATGATTTGTAGAAAATGGACTTTAATATGCAGAACTTGTCTGCCCCTTAAACACTTCAGAGTCTGAGTGAGCAAAAGACGAACACGTCTTCGCTGACTCGTCCCTTTTAACGCAGTTTGCATGCGAGCGTCCCCCCGCCGCTCGCTCTCTGAGGAGAATCTCATTAAAAGTTTGGTCCCTGCCGAAGGCCCGATGCTCTCGGTGTGAGAGGAAGATGGTGACGCGAGTCAGGCGGGCGCCCTTGCGAGCTGACCGCTGCTCATTCAGTTCGTCTCCCGCGACACTCCACCTGTGCGCTCACGATAACAGCAGCTTCATTTGATCGTATTTATGGCTCCATTTAGACGCACACAGGAGCTTTAAAGGTTAAGAGGGCTGCTTTAATTCAGAAGAACTCTGATTACATCCAATCAATGCAACAGTGAAAATACTCTGTACTGTATGAATCTGACTTTTATGTTGTTTCCATGTCTTCTGTGCTTCTTTAATGGGTCTTTGTTGTTGTGTTTTAGTTTTTGTGGTTATTTTGTGTATTTTTTTGGTCGTTCTGTGTCTCTTTGAAGTTATTTTGTTTCTCTTTATGACTGCTTTAGTTTTTGTGGGCTTTTTATGCTATTAAAAGTTGTTTTTTGGCCCTTTGTGTGTCTTTTGAGTTTTGGACTCTGGGTTAATACCACTAGCGTTTGGTTTCTTGTTGGATTTTTCTGCTGTTTTAATAGTTGAAGTTGTGACTCTGGTAACATTATTGTTGTTGTTATGATGTCTTCTAGTCTATGATATAATTGCCTTTAATTTTACTGTCATTAGTGTCCTCAGTCTTTCTCAGTTTTCCTTCCCTTCTGTTCTATCCGTCTTTGTTTCGTTACCCAGTTTAGCTCCTTGTGTGTATTCGTGGACTCCAGCTTGTATTCCTTTAGTATTTTGGCTGGTTGGGCGTTTTTCTTTGGCTATGAAAGGCATGTGTTTATCTTCATGTCAGCTGCCTCATTCGGGTCTTCTTCTCGTCACCACTCCTGACACTTTGTGTTTGTCATGGGATGATTGACTTTCATGAAGAAGGAAACAAAAATTGCATTTATGTTCTTCATAAAAAGGACAGTCATTCACGGATTCAATAAAGAACTTGTTATTAATAGAAAGCAGCAGATAAATGCCGCTGTTTCTGTTGCTTCATGAAAAAAAAGAAAACCTGGAAGTTTTGTTTTTACTTCTGAAGTTTCCAAACATCCACAATTATAAACGAGGATGTAGAACAAGAAAGAAGGAAAATCACAGCGGAGGTGGCAAAAGCACACACGGTGATCACTTAAGTCGAAGCAGCGATAACTGTGTTAAATATATTCCAGTTAAAGTTAAAGCACTGATTTAACTTCTTTACTCAAGTAGAAGTGAAAAGGGTTAAAGTGGGATTAGGCAGGTGTGGGAACCTTAAGGTCGGCTGCAGTGGTGCAGCGTGGGAAAAAGAATCACTTAGAAATCAGTGACAATCGTTTTGACTGTGAGCTCCAGTTTCTTTGTGTTCAGGCTTTGATCAGCTGAGCTGTGCTGCTCGTCTTTGTGGATTTACACAGCTGAATTCAACAAGCTATGGGACGATGTTACATGAGCTGTCGTGGCTGATTTCCCACCTCTACAGAGTATCTGTATGAGCATCGTCGCCTTCAATTCAAGCTGATGTTTGCGACATCACGCTGACCATGAACGCCACAGCTGCTCAGCGCAAGCTCTGCATGCTTCTGTTTGGAAAATGTAAGGAGGAGAAAGTCCAGATGATTGTGTTAAAATGGTCATGTTTGGTCAATGGTCATGTCCTTAAACAGGTCATGTTTAAGGAAATCCTTTAGAGCAGGGGTGGGGAACTCCAGACCTCAAGGGCCGGTGTCCTGCAGGTTTTAGATCTCACCCTGGGTCAGCACACCTGAATCAAATGATGAGTTCATTACCAGGCCTCTGGATAACTTCAAGACATGTTGAGGAGGTAATTTAGCAATTTGAATCAGCTGTGTTGAATCAAGGACACATCTAAAACCTGCAGGACACCGGCCCTCGAGGCCTGGAGTTCCCCACTCCTGCTTTAGAGGAAGGAGTTGACATGGTCATGATGCTGATTCAGGAACACAGCAAACTTCAGTTTTTCTCATTGATATACAAACTTGTTGGAGCTCTCAGACTGCCGGCCTCTAGTGTGTAAACTGATAACAATGATAATATAATAACACCTGAGCCGTAATAATGTTACATCCTCACAGGAGAATTTATAGTAAAGAGTAAACATGATTAACGCGTAGCTGTAAATATGTGATTATATGTGATTACAGCTACAATAAGGTGTCATTAAGTTTGTTTTTTTAGTTTTTAATTTTGTCTGCCGTCTTTGTTTTAGAATAGTCTCAGTGACGTGAACTTCTGCGGTTTGACCTTTAAAGGATGTTAAGCATGAATGATGTCTTTGCTCAGAAGCTGTGTGTTTGGCTTTTTTGCCTTTTTGACTGAACGCAGCGTGGAAGCACCGTGAAAGTGCAATGATGCCTCTGTGGTCACGCTGCTGCTGTTTTTGTGTAAGAAGCTGCCAGAGGATCGTTCCCGTTTTATCTGGAAACACTCGAGTGTTTGCGTGGAGAACCAGCTGACTCTCCCTGTCGCCTTAAATCGCCTCGCCGATCGCCGCGAGGGAGTGCGAGACAAGAAAGCCTCTGTGTTAACTTTACTGTTTTGCTATAAAAGCCTCTTTTTCCTGGGATTGTATCTTAGACCTCGGTGGGATTATAAAAAGTCTATTGACTCCCAACAGTAAAAATAAGCCTTTAAAGTGCCGTGTGAGGAGATGAGCGTGGATCGTTTTTTTTATGGCACAATAAAGAGACGATAGAGGCGTGGATGGGTTTTCTTAACTGAAGGAGTGGGACCTCATGTGTTTATCACATGCTGCACAAGCCCCTACAACAAAGTGCATCTTTTAATACTTTTTTTATTTTGACCCTGAGATGTGTGGGATGTTTTTCTGGCACCATGATCATGTGCTCCTGGTCACTGCACAAAGCTGAACCTCTCTTCTGTTTTACCCTCAAGCATCAAACTCCATCACTAAAAGAATGAAAACGACAGTGAATTATCAGACGTTTCACTTCCTCCGATGTCCACTTGGAGTCAGCACCCCTAAACTGCTGTGTTAAAATGTCCAACTCTGAATAGAGACCAGCTATGATGTACCTTTGGAGATGGCGGCAACGCCAAAAGGACAGAAGGTCGAGCTGGAGAGTTTTGTTGGGAGGGACAGCTCAGGTTGGAGGTTTGCACTTGTGCAGAGGAGGGATGGTGTTAAAGATGGAGCTGCGAGAAGGAAAAGAGGAAGAGCTCAGAGAAGATTCATGGATGTTGTGAAGGACATGCAGAGGGCTGGCGTGACAGAGGAGCGTGCTGGGATAGGGCGAGGTGGAGGCAGATGATCTACTGTGGCGACCCCCAAAGGGAGCAGTTAGAAGAAGAAGAAGAAGAAGAAGAAGAAGAAGAAGAAGAAAAGAGTCAGGTGGTTTGATTTGTAACCTTTGCCTCTGAGGCTCAGAAAAAGGCGATTAGACAGACGTAACAGTAACTAGTAAGTTGTTACTGTTGGATCATTTTTAATGACATCATTGAGCAAACATGGCTGCTGTGAGGTTGATCGTACTGTCGGAGCGAGCTCACTGAGCTCTGATTAGCAGGTGCCTGTATCTGTGTGATGGTCACACGGTCCGTGGATGCAGACTGATCACTCTGCCCTGTTCTCACTTCTGGCTCCAAAAATTCCTTTAAAAAGGTTTTTGTACACATCAGTGTTGACTCAAACCAACTATTAACTGGACACTATTCATGATCATTTCTTTATTCTGTGACAGTAAAATAAAACTAAATAAAGTTTATTAAGCGTCGACATACTGCTCTTTAAAGATGCTTAGTATAAACCGTTACCAGTGTGTAAGTTATGAATCCGATTTTAGTTCAAATAAAGGATTCATTATCGATTTCTCTTTTTTCCTG
Source organism: Tylochromis polylepis (assembly GCA_015107715.1). Classification (NCBI taxonomy): domain Eukaryota; kingdom Metazoa; phylum Chordata; class Actinopteri; order Cichliformes; family Cichlidae; genus Tylochromis; species Tylochromis polylepis. Next base: position 8,312 of record VVHJ01063885.1, read on the forward strand.
AGAAGTTATGAAGCATTAAACAGATGGCGGTAAACTCGGGCCGAGCTGCCACTGCAGCAGGAACCCTCTGAGCTCTGACACCTCAAACATCTGAGCGCTCACTCTGTAAATATCGAGCTGTGTGTGTTTAGCAAACCTCGTCTGTAAGCACACCGATTCAGTTCGCCGCTGATTGCTTTGTTCTGTTTCTGCGAGCGCCCGAAACTCGCGGCGCGCTCTCTTTTCCACCTCGCGGGCCGAAGGCGTCAATGGAAACCTGCAGAGCTACAACCTTGATCCTGCTGGATGTGCTTCCTCTGTGTGTGTCAGAGACAGTTGGTACCTGTTTAGTGTGTGTGCAGTGTAAAGACACTGCACTCCGTGCACGAACAGGCATTTTACAGGTGAACAGACGTTTTTGTTGTCTTTGGATGGTTTTATTTTTATTCTTTCATTGTTTTTGTCTCTTTGTCTTATTTTTCTCTATTTTGTGACTTTTTTGTCTATTTGTGGTTATTTTATGGACTTTTGTGGTTCTCGTTGGATAATTGACAAATACACGCTGCCTTGTCTTTTCCACTTATAATATCACACGTACTTAAGAAGGAGAGGTTCACTCCAAAATCTCATCTACATATTTTGCCTCTGGCCTGCAGCGTTGTTTATCCAGCACAGTCGTGTTTGACTTGCTCAGTTTTGCCAAACTGACTTTTCTTAACTACAATGAAAGTAAATGGCGCTTGTCTTGCATCTGTAGGAGAGCCCAAAAAATACTACGTGGTTACTCGAGAACATCCACAAGAGCAGTTTCAGACAGAAACAGACTCTTAAATTAGTCAAATAAAGTGATGGGAATAAAAAACGCCAGCTGTCTGCAGCTTTACCATGCTGTGCACTTCTCTCCACTGAAGAGTAAATGTTGTATTTTAAAGCTGGTTCTTGGTGCTCTCACTGGTTTCAGTGGGAGGAGCCACACACATGCAGCATTACATTTACTTACATCGCCGTCCTGGATATTTTCATACTAACTCATCTGTGTGTGTAACCCTCCACCTCTGCTCAGCGATGTAGATGTCCTCTTTTACTCTCTGAGGGGAGGCGTGGTACATGTGGACAGGTGATGTGCAGTCTTTCCGATGTCCAGCAGGGGGCGGACTCCTCTGGTCAGTCGTCCTTTTGGTCTCAGTCGCTGCTTTTTGTTCAGGAAGGATGAAACAGCGTGGCAAGATTTAGGGTGGAGCCTCTCGTGATTGACAAGTCGCTTACCCTCATTTCGCTCTTCAGATCCTCTCCTCGTTCATCACATCCAACTTTAAAATGCCAGCATAGCAACAGCTCCATAGCAACCCACTGGGTGATGTCACAATGGCGTGGTGCATGTGCAGTAACTGTGTGTGTGTGTGTGTGTCTCAGAAGAAGAGGTGTAGGTATACTTGCATTAACACATTAACTCCTCCTCCTCCTCTTCCTCAGGTGGAGGACGAAGCAGAACCTGGACTACTGCTTCCTGATGATGTACGCTCAGTCTAAAGGAACCTACTACGTCCAGGTAAAGAGAAACACAGAAGAAGAAGAAGCTAGGCGAGCTGCTGCTGGTCTTTTGGTCTGTCTGTGGTTATTTTGGATGTTTTTGTAGTTATTTTTAAACATTTCGGTCGTTTCATGTGTGTGTGCCAAAATCCTGGGGGTGGGGCCAAAAATAAATACATAAATTTGACAGTTGAGATAAATTGTTCATTCCGCTTCACGTCAGAGTGAACGCTGCGCTGTGTTCATCGGTGGATTTTCTGGTAAATGATTCGTTGCCGTGTGGGGAATGAAAGTGATGCTCACGTCCTCACTGCTGCATCTTTCCTTTTAAACTAGTCTGCTTTTCCTAAAACAGGATTAAGGATAGAAAGGGGGTGTGCTCAGAAATGATCAGGATCACGTTCAGGTGACACGTCCTCGTGTGTTTTCAGAGCTCCTGGGAGAACTTTGACCTCCTTGGATTTGTTTTGCTCTCTTTGCTTTTTCACATCTCTAATCACTTTGCATGTTTTCACTATTTACTCTGTATTTTGGTCTTTAAGTTTAATGTTTTTTGTTAGATTTCGGTTGTTTTGGCGTCTGTGGCTGTGATGTCTGGTTTGGAGATGGAGGCCGAGCTGAAGATGCTCACATGTTCACAGGGGTGAGCATCGTGGATGGGATTAGAAACGAGTCCATCAGAGGGGCAGCTCAGAGTCAGAGAGGCTGAGATGGTTTGCACATGTGCAGAGGAGGGAGGGTGGATCTACTGGACAAAGGAGAAACAGAGGAAGAGCTCAGAGAAGATTCATGGATGCAGTGAAGGAGGACATGCAGAGGAGGATGCTGGGATAGGAGGAGATGCAGATGACCTGCTGTGGCGCCCCCTTAAGGGAGCAGCTAAAAGAACAGCAGGAAGAAGAAGAGTCTGTGATCATTTCAGGTTGCATCTTTTTGTGATTTTGCTTCCCTCCAGACTGTTTTAGGTCGTTTTTAGTCGTCTGGTCACGTTTGGGTCAGGCTGTCGTTTCACTTGGTGGTGATTTTTGGACACGTGTTGCTCAGGTTTTGCGTCTTTGTCCTTTTTGTGTCAGATTTGGTTTGTTTTTGTGTATTTGGGTCATTTCAGGATTCATTTTTTAGTCCGGTTGTATCTCTGTGTGATTGTTTTGTGCCTAATTTTGGTCATTTGTGTTCCTTTGTGCCCTTTTGAAGCACGTTGTGGTTATTTTCTGTTTGATGTTTCTGATTCAGGTCACGTTTTGGTCAGGCTGTGTCTCTTTGTGGACGTTTGACATCACATTTTGTCTGTTTTTTGCATCTCGGGGTAAATCGGGGGTGGACAGTTAATTTCCCGAGGGGTCACATGAGAAGCTGGGACTGTTATAGAGGGTCATGGCAATAAGCCTGTAAGGAGATAAAATTAATAATGAGCAGAACCGAGTTAAGTTTGTTGGTGCGGCCCTCCACATCAGTCCAAGCTCCTCGTGCGGCCCCTCGGGAACGTTAATCCCCCCCTCCCCCAGAATAGAAGTGAGTGATGTCACGTGACCTCACGTGACCTCTGAGCTCTCCGCGAACAGTCGTCCCTCCACAGAGACAAAACAAGTCGCGCTCTGAATGTGATGAAGCTTTAAGATAAAAAGGTCTCTGTGATGTAATCCCACCGGTGTCTGAAGCTGATGATGAAACTGTTGCATTGTGGGTAGAGTAATGGACGCGTCTCTGTGGCGCCATCACAGAGCCTTTGTTCCCTTTAAAGATGAAAAGAAGAAGAAGGACTCGTCCCTCTTCCTCCTCCACGACATGTGGGACAGAAAGGTGTTTTTATCTGAATAAACAGGAAATGAGATGCAGTGATCTTTAGCTCACCTGCTTCCTCCCGACCTGCAGACACCCCAGCGTCCTCCAGAGGCCTTAAAAACACCTCATAAATATATTTGAAATTAAACAGCCTGACCCGACCAGCTCTGTGTGCTCTCAGGAGACAGAAAGCCTTCACACTGAAGCCGGTGTTGCATTCAGGTGCGTCTCACCAGCTCATGAATTAAAAGCGTCCCGTGTCACGTCCCGCTTCTGATATTTTCTCTCGTGCTAATAAAAATTAAATGAAACCTAAAAGCGCAGGCTTCATGTCTTTGGCTCTGCCATCCGCTTCGTTACGCTCGCTAACCTTTAATTATCTGAACTCAGTGGATGATAAAGCTGCTGATGTGGAGCAGCAGAGGAGAAGTGCAGCGTTTAAAAGCACACCAAACTATCCTTCCTCTTCCCGGCCCTTTAATCTCCTTTTCCTTCTTCTTCTTCCTGCCAGCTCCTTCTTTTTGTTCTTCTCTTTCATTTCTTATTCATAATGGTTCCTCCCTGGATTCTTCTTCTTACTTCTTCTCTTTACAACTTCTTTTTCCTCTTCCGGGCTTCTATTCTTCTTCTTCCCAGCTTCTTCTGTTTTTATCTTTTGTTCTGTCCTTCGCAGAGCATTAGATCACAATTTTTCAGAAGCTCTGTTTGACTTTTCAGTTCTCAGGGCTTTTATTTTGAATATGGATCATATTCTCTCTGTCATTTCTGACTTCCTGCCCTCCTCATCCTCACCTGACGAGGTTTGCTTCGCTTTTCTGAGATGATCGTGGTGCATTTTTTGAACTGGGAGCAGCGTTTTGAGTGTTTGTTTAAAATAATCAGTGTAAATAGATGCAAACTGAAGAAAAATGCACACTTTTTCCTGCTTAAAGGTGACGTCTGTGAAATATTGTGGAAAATGTTGTTTCTTCAGAGCCTGATTGTTCCTGAATGTGGCTGAATTATAAAACCAGCCTACATTTCTGTGTTGGAAGGTAAGAAAAGTGACGACCAATAGATGTGAAACAGTCACAAAGACGGAAAATTCCACTGAAATGATGAAAAATGACATTTTCCTCAAAGACACAGCAGAAGAATACCTGCAGACAGGTGATGTCAGAGGT
>VVHJ01063886.1:0-16258 GCA_015107715.1 Tylochromis polylepis
ATTCCACTCAATTGGAGAGGTTTAAACATTACCCTAATGACACTCTTATTATATTCTTTATTAATGCTAAAACACTCTTAAAGTGTAACCCGTACATTTGTACAAATACAAACCTCAATCCTAAAACCAACTTTAATAGACTTCAACTGTTCCCCCCCTCTTCACCTGGTTCCTTCCTGTGACCTTAGACTCAACAGGAAGCTATAAATACAGGAAGTGAGGCAGCACTTCCTCCTTTGGCTCCTGGAACACAGGTAAGTGAAGTAAGATAAACCAAGCAACAAACCCAGCTAACCAATGAAATGAACAAAATAATAATGTAAACTTGTCAAAGTTGATATGAACCAAGGTGTTATAATATGTAGTCTGTACAAATGCAAAACATAAACAAACCCGGGATAGTAAATGTTTGACACTCTACAGAATACAAATAAAGCATGGCTAACTCAACACGAATGTTATAAACAAACAAGCCTACACTCTGGGCAAATGGTGTTCTCACCCACTTTGTCACAAGCACTATACTTTACCGATAAAAAATACTTTTGGATAAAATGAACAATTCTCTGAAAGCACATTTTAGATCAGTTTGTGTCACAGCTGCAGTTTCTCTTGATGCCACTTGAAGCTGGCTCCCAAAAAGTTCTCATCACCTGGATAATCGAGTTAGATGCATGGCCATGTGTGGATTATACTGATGTTTATTATGGCCTGCTATATGTATCACAGAAGTTTGTGCTTCAGTTTTCACGCACAGTTCATAGACACAGCTAGCTAACAAAGACTGCTAGCATTAGCTTATAAATGCTGTATAAGGTAACTAATAGGTTAAAAAACCAACGTGATGGAAGCCCAACCAATAAAACTTGTGCTCCAAAATGTGGAGTTTAAAATCAGCGGGTGATGTCACGATGGTTACATATATCTATTACACAGTCTGTGGTCTGGAAATCAAAACGATTTTAGTTCAATCCAATAATCAAGTCAAGATATGCACCAAAATTATGTTCTAATGTGCGCTAACTGGTGTATGTTCTGAATGACACTGAAATAGAATAGAATAAAATAGAACAGCTATTTTAAGTGAGCAGGATCTATCCTACTGTTAGCCTGAATGCCAAAGAAAGCCATCAGATAGACGTTTCTATATGCAGCAAGTGGTGCATTGACCAACATTAGCATTCCTACAGCTATGCTGTTCACATGGCTAAAAATACCAGCTAGAAGTACTACACAAAATAATGTTTATCATGCTAAAAATGTGTTAGCACTGAGCTCAAAGAATAAGCACTGCCTAGAGCAAGTAGCATGACTGTATCTGTCGTCTTCACACTGTAAATCATCCTGAGCCAGCACAGTTTGAGCCAAACATTTCCTCTCTTGTAGGCTGGCACTGTTTCTGGAGAATAATACTGCATATTTGCTTGAATATTTTGTGTCCTATAAATGTCACGGGACCAGATTGATCTCGCATAAATATTTATAGTCCAATACATCACATAGATGATGGAGAGAAATGGGACAGACCGTTGATGTCAGCTGCCTTAGGGTTTGTGTCTGGAGGGTAGAAGGGGGTGGGCTGGCAAGGAGGAGCATTTGCGGTCTAAAATTTAATTTCCTAGAAACATATAGTCCATTTTTCATAGATTTGTTTGTACATGCTTCCCTTTGGCCAGCACAGGCTTTACCGAGATTAACTGGACTTTATTTGCCATTTGACAAGGAAAAGTAATATCTTTTTACACAGAGGCTTTTAAGCAATTTCACCCAAAGTTTTACAGTGTCAGACTCTGCAACCATGTCTAATGAGCTTGGCACGCAGAAGATATGCCTCCAACTTTTTTTACACACGCTAGTCAAAATGCTCTTAGCAAGATGAGCTTACATGACTAATATTTCATTAGCATGCAAAAGGAGAACATGCCTCTGGTTGCTGGAAGTCACAGCAAGAGAGGTCAGCTGCCAAAAACAAAGGAAAGTTTGAGGAAAGAGGGAAATATCTGTGCCACCATCTAAAACTGTGACTGAAGATTATTTGCAAGAAAAAAGTTTTTCAGTTGTTGCCTAATCCTCCAATTATTAGTGTCTTTTTCATTTAGTTTCCAGATCCAAGCAGGAAGGTGATAATGACTGATTGATGACAGTCGGACCATAGCCTGGTTGCTGGGGTTGTTACTGTGCAGTAATCAGGGCAACAGGCAGAGCTGAGATCACATAGGAAATAGATTGGACAGGGAAGGAGCTCTGGCATTTCATTTGTGGATTTCCTGAAGCGTTTTACTGTGTTCCTCTCTCAGCTTCTATCTGCTCAATCTCAAGTCAACACAGATGCCCCACTCATCAGGACACACAAAGCTGCAACCCATTTCCATGTGTTTCATCGGCAACATCGTGGCTCAGATTTACAGTGTTTTCCTGTAAGCAAAAAATAAACCCATTAAACCCAAAAAAGGAATTCATGATCTGTAACCGTGTAGGACATTGGTCCTCACTGCATGTGTTTTCAATATTATCCCTTCAAGAAAAGATCGATATCAGTTGTTAATCCTCCTCATCAGGAAACGGCATCCTCCACCAATTCGTACGCTCTATTAAAGGTTTGGCCTCATTTAACACGTGAGGGTTAAACCACTAGTTCTTCTTTTTGGTTACAGCATAAATGTTTATATTCTAAGTCACCAACAGGTGAACCAAGGTCTGGATCCAGACCCAGGCTTCTTACTAGATTCTCATGTACCATTTCTATTTTACTCTGCGTTACTTTTCTCATATTTACAGTAAGGTTATTTTAGTGTGCACAGCCTTTTCTGTGGTCTCTACAGGAATCAGTGTATGTACACATGAAACACAGACCAACACATCCCTAACAGATATCGTCCACCAGACGTTTTACATTTATTTCTTCACACAATGGCAAGAAGATGTCTCTGTACTGGTGGTTAGTTTCACTTCAGTGAGCAGAATAAATGATAATGATGCATTCTGGTCTCAAATAGGAGTTGTCCTACTACTTATATTTACAGGGTAGGTTACACTGATAATGACTATTTAGTGGGTGACTTTTTACCACTGGTGATGTTTCTAAGCTTCAACTTAACCCTTTTTCTAAATATTCCTGTTCCTGTAGCAGGCCTTATCTGTTATTAAAAGTCAGTGCAAACTTTCATGAAGGTTGCCAAGACTGACAGATTTGAGATCAGAGATGCTGCCTAATACTACTAAAGTAGCTCTAATATTGCATCTTATTTATGCTGCATCCAATCTAGTAGTTGGAGAAAATGTTGATGCTTTTAAAACGATCTGGTGATGAGGACATAGAAAGGTGTTATTTTTTTTTTTTTTTTTTAAATGACTCTTACATATGGAGCCCGAGGTTCTGCTTGGCCTCCCCTCTGTGAACCAGGTTCTGTGTGGATGGGTTTTTTTAGGTGGAAATTAAAAAATAATATAAATATAGTGGCGTGTCCTGAGGTTCACTGGCAAGGACTGTGCCAGACACAGGACAAAAGTCACAAACTGGGCATGACATGGATTTTGAGAAAGTACTACCTCAGGCAGATGTGATGAGGTGAGGTGAGATAGCTGTAATCACCTTGAATCAGCTTCACCAGCCAAAGCCAAACATGACCTGAAGAATCTGTAGATGTGGTCCTTTTCAGTTCATCCACAGTTATAACCACATCAGCTGTTCCTTGGGGATCCTGGCTCTTGATGGATCATTACTGATGATGACTTTGACCTCTCAGGATTAAAGAAGTTTCCATTTGGGTGTTCCAGTAAGAGTGTATAGTTAAAACTATATAAATAGAATTGGGTCTTAACCAAACCCTAACAGTAGATGTTTTGCTGGTGAAATGGTGGCTGTTAAAAGGTGAAAAAACTCATAAAAGCTGTTCTCCATCCTTTCTTGACCATAAAAATAGCGATCAACAGGTGACATCATTGTTGATTACAAATTAAGGTCGATAGCTGTTACTCTATAAAACGTCAGCTGGATGTGTGCAATGTAAGACAGTATGAGAAAAGTTTAAGACGACAAGATTGATGAATAGAAAAAAAACGTGTTTCTGACCTCAATGATCTATAAACGATTTTATTAATGGCAAAAGCACATATTTTATATTTTGTGTTTTGTTGTTATAATACACTCTGAAAAGGTTAGAAAGAGTATGATTAAAATATATGAGCTTCATTTTCCTTAGTCAAGTCGCCAAGGAATGTAATAGTGTTTGAAAAATGACCCATGCATTTAAAGGTTAACACAATATTCCTTCAACCAAAACCTCATGAGAACTATTGTTGTTTGAACCTTGCAGGGAATGGATTTCCTTTTTCCAAGGACAAAATTGACAGGCGAGCTATCATCCCCCAATTAAACTAATGCGAGCTCACCGCGCACAATTACAGCCACACTGCTGTTTGTTCCATGTGGTTTTAAAACTGTTGAGTCCACTGTCAGAGGTGGGATGAGAGGCTGCTGCTGTTTGTTGTCGGATGCACGGGCAATGAGCACAGACAAGGCCGCACGGCTCGCAACAATAGCCAATCACTGTCAGCTGCGGTGCCAGATATTCATGAGTCAGTACCCCCCCACACACACACAAAAAGGACGCAAGGCCCTCTACTGAAAACACAGGCTATCATCAGTCCCTCGCTGTGATTGCACACACATCTTCTCTCTGTGGGATGAATAAACATTAGCCCTTTTCTTGTCCTTCGGTTCCCCAGAGCAGCAGCGTCTGCCAGAAGTCATGTGAGTAGGAAAGAGGAAAGCTGGAGGGAAAGCTACAGAGGTGCACCTCTCAGAGCTGCAGCACACAACTGAAGGTTCACAGACAGAAACAAAAGAAATAAGATGAAGTGTGATTTCTTGATCAAAAGCCGAACTTGCAATCTTTGAAAGAAAGTTTGCCAATTCGCTCTTTTTGTGTGTGTGTGTGTGTGTGTGTGTGTGTGTGAGAGAGAGACAGAATATTCAGCCACTGAATCAAGGCCTATTGTGCTCAGAGAGCATCCACCCATTTCTCCAATCCGCAAACAATCAACACAGCGCACTCTGCATCAGCATGATGGAATGGCAGTGAGGCTTGTCGTTGTTCTAGTTTCCTAACGCCTTCCTGCGTCTTGTTTGCCAGTTTTCTCATTATCCGCTGTTCTCTCTATTTGAAGCATTTGTGGAGCAGGTAAATGCAATTTGTCCAACTTGGAGGCTGCAGAGAGCGAAAATCGATCTGTGTCTGTGAATGTAATACACAGAGAGTTGGAAAATAGAGGGAAACAAAAGGGCCTTGGGGAGGGAGGGAGGTCAGACCATGGAAATGTGGTTTAATGGAATGCGCCAAAATTACATTTGATTAGCGGTTTTGCCTGAGAAGGGACTGCAACACATATTTAAGAGAACAGAAAAGCATATAAACAGAAAACAAAAATGTTTGACCTTTAACAGGCGTAATGAGTGACTTATTAAAATTATGACTCTCCACTTATTCATTTAAATGTTGCATGGTTAATGCGGTATCTACTGATTTTAGAAACCATTAATTCTGACCTCTGTGCAGCAGGAAATGCTTACAGTGAGCATGCATATCTCTTTGCGTGCATACATTTGAGAGGATTTTCGTTGTGCACGCATGTGGACAATCTGTTTGTTTGTACGCAGCCGAGGAAGGTCTGCCCCGGCCAAGAGAGGGATTTATAAAAGTTGACAATTGCAGGCTTAGAGAAGCTTGCCTTATTGATTTTCATTATCCAGTTTCATCGCTGTCACATGAAATCAACACTAATAGCATCAGGGCTCATCAGCATTGGCTAGGAAGCTCTAGAAGGAGAAAAAACTCTCACAACGAGAAACAGACCCTCAACTCTTGGTGTGTGTGTCAGAGTGAGAGAGAGCAACAAGCACACCAGTGTTTGTGTGCTCTGGCCAGACAATAAGTTTAGTTTAGTTTATTAAGCCCCCCATTAGCTACAGCAGTCCACTAGTTATTCTTCCTGGGGACCACAAAAACTTGTAACACTACAATCCTAGCCTTCACAGAGACAAATAACATATGACAAGAACAAAATAATGACCTGAACACATGCACAAACACACACAGATGAGACGAGCTCCTCACAACACAGCCATAAACCATCAAAAATACCAGCAAACATTTCACCGCTTAATAACTGCAATCTGGTGATCTTTTCTTAATGTCTAGTCACGACTGTAAAATGGTTGGCTTGACATCAGCTAATAGTACTTGTTGAACGCCACCTGGGCATCCTTGTTATATTTTTTAGGAAGAAAAAAAAATGCATCACAGTAGCTACTTCTTAGCCTACTAAGCTAACTGACTGCACACTTACTGTAACCAGTTACATCACAGGGTTTGTAAATGCTGACACACAGGTGATGGGTATAATTTTATTACATTAAATTCACCATGTAATAATTGAGACAGAAGTCACATGTACATGAACATAAGGAACTTAAATTTGTTTATATTTTAAAAAGCAGATGATAATACCAGTAGTCTTTGTGGGTGAAGACGTTTTCTGGGAATCTGTTCACAACTCTTTCATAACCAAAGTAGTTGACATTCTAACTAAACAACACCAGTTTCCGTTCGGTTCAGTTTTAGCCATCTTGCTGCCATCAGTTTCTGAATGTGTGCTTTTTTTAGTTTTTGTATTCAAGACTTCACTGTGCAACCATTGAGAGAGAGAGAGAGAGAGAGAGAGAGAGAGAAGTTCACAATAACAGATAACCTGCCCACAGGGACTGTGGCTAATTAAGGCTAGCTTAAGGGACCTTCAGCTAAAAGTAATGTTACCTGCTTTTTCTTGTTGTGGGATCAAAAATAATTTGTGTGCTCCAAATTACTGACTGAGAACAGCTTTCAGAAAGACACTGATTGAAGCATTCAGGAGAAAGTATCAATCTTTGTCTGCTAACGAGCGAAAATCAAACTACACTATCTTAAAAGAGCAGATGCTTAAATTCATGATGTCGTTGATCTATGTACCATATCCTTAGATTACTTTATTTCGTTTAGTACTCTAATAAAGCAGCTGCTTATTGTAAAAGGACAATGGACAAAGAAGATAAGAGACTAGCATGATTGTATTTTAGCTAATACGCTACATTTGTCCAGTGTGACCAGCACAAAGCGAAACCTAAATGTTTATTAGAGTTTAAAATCGGAAACTCTAATAAACATTTGATAAAGCTAATTAATTCATTAGCTTTGTTTTAGAAGGTTAGAACTCTAAATGATAAACTGCCTGAGCCACCATAGCATAAAAAGTAGGAACAGAGGGAACAACTGACACTAGCTAAGATTTGTAGTGTTGTTGGTTTGATTTATACAAAAAACAAAATAAAACAAACAAACAAAAAGCATCCAAGCGTTACATGCAGGGTGAGGGTGGGGTAATTACAGGTGGTGTCACAATTAGTCTACATGAGAACCAGTAAACTCCAGGACACTGCAGCTAGTCAATAAGCAATCCAAATTAATTACAATATAATGTTTTAATAGTAATATCTATAAGAGGCTGGTGAGCAGTTTCTGTTACCACTGGACAAAACTCATCTAGATTCACTCAGTTTTAATGCTGAGCTAAGCTTTCAGGTGCTGGATATTTTTTCCTCTCATCTGGAAAGCAAACGTGTTATTTCCCTGTATTTCTTTCTTTCCCTGCTTCTTCATCCGTGTTAGTTGGCTTTACTTTTGTTTTGTTTTGATTCTCTGTGCTAACCGACCTGCTCCAGAACACTTTTATTCAAAAGATTCTGACTTTTACAAGTCTTTTCACAAGTGTGGTCAAATTTTGTACCACACAGGACCACTTTTATCAGCAGTGTGACATCCAGGGGCCTTAGCATAGTTAAGTATGATAAGCACATTCTTTTCCACGTATAAAATCTGTGTTTATTATGTTTGAAAATGGGCATAATTTAGGAGTAAATTTTTTCCTCCTCCTTGGTTTTAATTTGCTTCACTCAACACCTGTCGCACTGCAGATCTGGAGTTAATTAAGTTCAGTTGTAATTAGTCTGCATTAATAATGAAGTGTTAAATTTTAGCTGCCTATCTTCCGTTTTATTTGGGTTAATTAAGCCAGGTATTCTTCCTCTTACACTCGAGCTGTAATTGTTATCTAGCTTCATCATTACCATCAGGCAATATTCTTTTGAGAACATTAATAACTATTATTCTTTTTCATCATCTCAGAATGACAAAGTCGCACTGTGGCTGGTGTCTCTTTTGTGCACTTCAATTCACCATCATTTTAAGGTCAAACCATTATTTCTTCACCTCTGCCACATTCTTATCTGTTTTAGACAAGCCACTCTTACCAAATATAACATTTGGCCCTTAAGGTGAACAACATTGTCGTGTGATTTTTGTCCTTTTTCATCTTTATCTTATTTGCTACATTTGTCCACAGAGAGAAACTGTTATTGTTGGTATGCTAAATGTGCATATGTGCACTTCACATGCACTGATTTAGAGGCTAGTCCTGCTAAGTGAGGTCCCAGATCAGAAACATTGTCCAGTTAGAAAAAAGAAGCGTCTCTTAGGTGCTACAAAAGATTTTTAAAAAATGACTCTAGAATACTTTGGTACAAAGAGGAGTTTATGATTGACTCAGTTACTGCAAGCAAACCAAAGTCAAGCTGCCATGTTGTTTTTTTTAGAGAAGAGGCTTTCTCCCGGCATCCCTTCAAACCAAGCCATACTTGTTTGGTCTTCTAACTTTAACCTTTAACGTGCCATGTGAGGCCTGCAGAGTCTGAGATGTAGCTGTCGGGGATTTTTGGGGGTTGGTTTTTTCGTAGTTTCTCTGAGCATTGCATGGTCTGACCTTGGAGTGAATTTACTGGGATGTCTACTTCTGGGTAAGACTGGCAGTTGTCTTCAATGTTTTCCACTTAGAGTTAAATTTTTTACTGTAGAATGATGGACGTCTAATTGTTTGGAAATGGCCTTGTATTTCCTATGGATGCAGTAAGAGTGTAGTTATTTTTTTTCAGAGGACTGCATAGAGTCCTGTGAAAAGTTTATTTTTCACATGAGTGTATATTTTTCAGACTATACACATTCATCACTGAACAGTTAAAGCTTTTACAGTCTATGTAAACTCACTAGGAATGAGGGGGGGTGAAACAGCTTCAAGAGAGAAAGTCAGCAAACAAAAATGAAATAAATTTCTGGCTAAAGAAGATATTGTGTCTCAGTTCAACTACTTCCCTTAATACACTTTCTTGTAGACGTTTCGTCACTCGAACTGTTTCTCCCACTGAAAACGCTACGTCCAGATGAACAGAATCAACCTTACACTATGTATACTTACCTGTGAACTTAAAAGTTTACCTGTGAGTTTAAAACCTGCAGCAAAATTATAATTATTTCCCAACCGGTTGGCAAGTGACTGTAGGAGATTTCTGGCAGTGTGAAATTAATTAATAAAACTTAATTTTAAACTTAATTAAAGCAGTGACCAGTGATCTTAGTCACCTTTCAGACTACTTAATAAAACAATATTCATTTAAAAATGTCTAAAACACGAGTCTAGTCTGTCATGACATTTTTATATTCATGGAAATGTTCATAATATCTGTAAAACTTATGAGATTTATTTGGTGCTAACACACTGAACAGTGGAGAGGAAAAAAAGATTAGCAATTACCAACAACAACAAATGACCAAAGATAAGTGGGAATGAACTGGCAAAAGAATCACGAAGGCTTCCTGCTGATATACAGCATCAGAAATAAAAAGGCCTTGTTTTTCTGTGTTCACGCTAAATAAAAGTCCACTCTGTGAGAATTGATGGTGTTAGACAGCTGATAAAACCAGATTGTGTTTGCAGTTGTGCTGGCAGTGCAGGCAGATATCATATATCATCCCCAGTGTAAGATCCCCCGTGTTTGACCCTGTGGCATTAACCAAGATGTCCTCCTGGTGTTTAAATGTGGACGTGTTCATCAGACAAGAATGTCTCTACTCCCCTTTCCCCCACCTGTGTGTGAGGCTTGTTAAAACTTTATGGACATATGAAAGGTCTGGCCTGTCTTTCATATGACACGGATAGCTCAGTAAAGGTGCGAGAGGGTCAGCTAAATGCGCAGGGTGGTGTTATATTGAAGCGGGTCAGAACATATAAGCGAGCGGAGTTTCATTCCTTCCTGCTAGACGGAGTGTGTGCCCAGTTTGAAACTTTGCTATCAAGCTTGATGGATATTTCATTAGGCAATAACCCACCCATACTTCAGTGTGAAAAATATGAGCGTGAATGTGACTTTACTTTTTTATGTCAGATTATGTAATCTTAGCCTAACTACTTTGCCCTGGTTTTTAATTACTGCATATATATTGGTTTATGATTTTATGGATGCCCCAAAGCACAAGTGAACATGTAATTTGCAGTGTGTACAGTATGTGTTCAATTAACCAGCTCTGATCTGATGGTGTAAGTCATCTTTTAATTCATTTATATTTCCCCAGTTAAAGCACTCAGTGTTTCCCCAGATAGTGTTTTTAATGCAGTGCATACTACACTGCAAATTAAATGCACACAAATATCCACAAACCTAAAAAGCACTACCCTTTATATAATTACATTGAAATGTGTTTTAATCTCACTCTTAACTACCGCCTTTTCCTGTAAGCTAGTAAACAATCGTCTCATCTGAGCAACCTCTGGTGCTGATAAATGAAGCTAAACCCTGCAGTTTCTAACATCCACTTGAGGCTCCAGCAGTGAGTCAGTCCCCGGAGACTCCCATGTTAACATGTCCAACTTTACAGCAGAAATAAACATGGTTACAGCATGACACCAAAAAAACTGTTTTAGTCTAACAGTTTCCTCCATCCTAACAACTGTATTTAAAAAATGTCACCTGTTTAAATGGTATTAGTGCTTAAATTTTGCATTTTTAGACACTCAGGCTCTTTCACTGACAGGTGGATGGTGACACAGGTGGCTGTGGCTACTTGCACCTCTACAGTCCAAACAGTCATGAGGGTCAAAGCTGTTTTTGTGCTTGTATAAAGGAGGTGAACTTTATTAAAACCTGTCCTAGTTTTTTTCAGAGAAAAAAGTATTAAATTGTTTAGATAATCTATATTGCCAAAAATATTCACTAGTCTGCCTTCACACACTTATGAAGCTGAGTCACATCCATCCTTAATCCATTGGGTTTAATATGATGTTGACCCACCCTTTGCACCCATAACAGCTTCAACTCTTCTAGGAAGGCTTTCAGTCTCTGCTCTAATTCATCCCAAAGGTGTTTTATGGAGTTGAGGTCAGGACTGTCTGTAGGCCCCACACCATAATCCCCCACCCACTACACTTTATGTTTGGCACAGTGTAATCAGACAAGTACCGTTCTCCTGGCAACCATCAAATTCAGACTTGTCCAACTGATTGCCAGACCAAGCAGCATGATTCATCACTCCAGAGAACTTGATTTTGCTGCTCTGAAGTCCAGAGGTGGTGTGCTTTACACCACTGCATCCGGTGTTTTGCATTGCACTTGGTGATGTAAGGCTTGGATGCAGCTGTTCGGTCATGGAAACCCATTCCACTATGCTCTTTACCCACTGCTCTTGAACCAATCCGAAAGCCACATGAAGTTTGGAGGTCTGCAGCGACTTACTCTCAGCGATAGTGCCTCTGTGATTTTACATAGTCTACCTCTTCGTGTCTGAGTTGCTGTTGTTTCCAGTTGCTTCCACTTTGTTATAAGAACACTAGCAGTTCACAGTGGAATATTTAGTAGTGAGGAAATTTCACAACTAGACTTGTTGCACAGGTGGCATCCTATCACAGTACCATGCTGGAATTCACTGAGCTCCTGAGAGCGACCCATTCTTTCACAAATGTTTGTAGAAGAAGTCTGCATGCCCAGGTGCTTGGTTTTTATATACCTATGGCCATAGAAGTGACTGGAACACCTGGATTCAATGATTTGGATGGGGGAGTCAATACTTTTGGCAATATAGTGTACCTTCTATAGCTGATATAATATCTTGCAGTATCTTTCTTGGCAGTTTGGACAGAAACTCTCTGCCAAAATATTTTCAGAAAAAGAGATGGAACACCAGTGAAATTAAATGTTATTGGTCTGTGGTATTATTTTATAAGGTACTAACTTTTATATTAAATAATGAGGCTGTACCTAAGCATTACATTTTTTTCCTCATAACAAACTTCATGAAAGCACAACAGACAGTATTAATTTCCTGTACCCAGACTCGAAGCTCCAAGCCCGTTGGGTCCTGTAAATTTTTACTGTCCTTAGTCATGGAGGATGCCTATGCTGGTGACTGTTTTCAGCTGCATGAAAAAACACATTTTGATATATGGCATCAGGACGCTTCATATGGAACTGAATCAAGATAAACTACATTACTTACACGTCATCGTAACAAAGAAACCAGACCTTAGCTTTACTGGCAAGCAAATTAAAGTTTAATTGACATAATCAGTTAATCATTTCAGTCATGTTTAAACATTTGTCACTTTCATCTCGTTGTGTGACTTCAGATTTTTCTGGACTTTGGAATAAGGTAAAAAATGTCAGATGAGTTTTAGGGAGATTTTTTTTTCACTAGTTTTATCTAAATGTATGCACCAAAGAAGGAAAAAAAACAAAACAAAACAAAACACTCACTTCACCAACATCAACTTCTTGAATCACTCCTCTCTGCAGGAGGCTAATGATGCTTCAATAAAGCCAAAAGCTAAAACTTGTTGCTGGAGTTTTGACCTCTCCAGGAAACTGCAGTTCATCCAAGCCAGCACTGAAAACCGCATGTTGTCTGATCTTCACCACATTTTAGTACAATTAAAATGCTCCAAAATTGACCAACAACACAAACACGGTCCGATTCAGGGACTCCAATTAGCTGAGGTGAAGACTAGCAGATATCTGGCAGCTACAGCCATCTGTGAGGCCACAACCCTAATTTTAGACCTTAACATCATTCTAAATAAAGTTATTGAACTTTTACTCCCATACAGTTGTTATGGAGGGGAAATCAGCAATAGAGACCAAAAGTCTTTTTGTATCAGGCTGTAAGCATGTTTATTTCTACTGTAAAGTTGGACATTTTAACATGGGCGCCTATGATGAATGATTTACTGTTGGAGCCTATAGTGGATATTAGAGGAATGGCAGTTGTTCATACTTCTGATACTTTTTCAGGCACAGGGGTAGCTATTTAGTTACAACAACAACAGTGACGAGGAGGAATTTCTGCATTCTTACCCATCATACACCCTTTCATATATTCTCTAAGTATGAACAGAGGATGTCAAACTGCAAGCAGGTTCACGACCTGGCCAAGATATCAGTCCTGCCCTGCCAGGACGCCATCGCCTCCACCCCTGCTGTGTCCTCTTGGCCTGCACCAAGGCTTGGAGGCCAGCCGGTGCAGAGGGGTCCAGGTGTTGTGAGTTAGAGAGCGTCACTTCAATAACATCAGTGCAATCAGAACCTTACACGGCTCACACAGCGGGGCTGCCTCCTCCGCCGAGAGGTGTGAACAGCCGGTCACAAATTAGTCGCTCTGCACGCCTCATCCATCATCCCTTTCGTGCGTTCATATATTCTCCCTCTCCTTCCTTCCGGCCTGCGCAATCATTCTGTATACTGGCTGAATTAACTACACAATAATGGAGAAATACACAATTTAAACCTTCTTTTTCCTTTCTTTTCCTATTTTTAAAATGAGTCTTGAGGTCACAATTACTCGACTGATTAAAGAAAGAAATTACAGCTTCATCAAGTGGCATTTAGAAATGTCTCCTGAATGCATCAATACTTGGGTCAGAGCACCTATTTGTGGTTTTAATATAACAAACACAACAACTTTGGAGCCATAATACAATCAATCAGTAATCAGGATCATGTGGTCATTGATTTGTTGAAGCTGCTGTATCAAAGGCTTTATGTGTGGGTCCTATAGTATGTGCTCCCTGGTGATTTCTTCTTTGTCCTCATGTATATGCATCATTGTTTGTGCATTTGTGGTCAGCCGTGATCTGTTTACTTGGACTGTTTATTTGTCCGTGAGTTTTTAACATACATGCTTCTAGCAATGTAGCAGAGCATCCCAGAGGCAAGCAAAGGATAAATAAACCATGGAGGGAAATGTGCATTTTACCATTTCCTCCCCCCATCTCTCCAAAAAGGCTAAGTGCACTCACTCATGGTCGATTTTCAACTCAATAAACTGGATATTTCTGCGATGACACACTGACTGCAGATCCCCCATGCGGGCAGAAATCTAGCAGTAATGCATTTCATATTGTGCACAAACACGGGCGTGTAGGGATAGACATCCAAGCATACATAAGGGCATATGTTCTCTTTGTGTCTGTTTCCTGTTTAGAAAGGGATATTATGGCTCTTCATGGGAGACAGAGGGAGTTATGGTGAGAGGAGAGGGAGGTGGAAGGCTGTCTTATTATTTTTGTGAAAGCTGTCAGCTTCCAGGGGTCATAACTCTCACATGCCAGTGAGAGATGACAGACAGTAAGATAGTGTGCCACTTATGAAAATTTAACTTCACATTTAATCAGAAATGAGCCTGAGTGAAAGACAAGGTCACATGTTTGTTCTTTATTCATCTTGGCTTTGGTGATTTTTAGAAGAATTCACCGAGTAAATTATAAAATAAAACATATTTAATAGATATATCTGTGTGCTGTTTTATTCCTGTAATTATTTAATTATTTCTAATCTGATTACTCATTCTTTGCTGCATTTATTTACTGAATTTCCTGTCTGCGTATATAAGATGCATGGAGTTTCCAGGTCAGAAAAGTGAAGAGACTTTAACCTGGTTAAAGGAGGTACAGGAAGTACTCTGGCTGCAGTGAGGCCACTCCATTTGTGACCTCAGTGAACACTTTCCCAATGAGTTTATGGTCTCAGTCACTAGTTTTAAGTTGTATAAAACATGATGCGACCTTTAAGAGTATGAGCTCAGTCCACATTGCAGGCAAAAAATCAGACTTGTTCCCAATTAGCACTGGACTCCATCAGGGTTGCCAGTGATTCTGTTCGTAACTTTTATGGGCAGAACTTCTTGGTACAAGCCAGAATAGGAGGGTGACCCACATTCTTTGGTGGGTCACGAACATGTCATTAGTGAGGGATATGGTGCCTGTACCCAGAAGGCAAAGATTTTGATTTACTGGACAGATCTTTATTTCTACCCTTACCTGTGAGTAAGAGTTGTGGGTAGTAACCCAAAGAATAAGATCAAATAGGGCTTTGACTGAAGGTTGTCTGAGCTGAACCTTAAAGACAGGGTGAGGAGCTGTAGAGCAGCTGAGGTAGTCCAGGCATCAGCCTAGGTAGTGTTGCAAGTGTGGCCAACCCAGAGAAAATTGTAAATGGACTAGTTGTCAAAGCACTTTTTACAACATTCATTCACACTCCAATGAATGCATCAGAGAGCAACTTGAGGTTCAGTATCTTACCCAAGGATACTTTGACTGGAGCATTGAATCTGATTAGCAGATGACCTGCTCTAACTTCTAAGCCACAGCCACCCCATAGCCGGGAATGTCTCCAAAATATCCCTGTAACTCCAAGAAGAGCTCCCTCCATCTGCCGGTGGCCAAAGAACGAGAGGCGGCTTGGACCAGGAAATGGTGATGGATGGATGGATGGTGAGTACCATTATTACCAAAAGGGAAATCCGAATACAAGTTACATGCAGTGTCTCCGTTTCTAAGTCAGTTATTTCTGCAAGTTATTTCTAAGTCAGAGTCTTCAAGATGAGGCTAAGTATGGTTGTTGTCACGGCTGCTACGTCCGTCTTATGAGATTTCATCATTTTGTGATAAAAAGTTAATGACATCATAGTTTCCCCAAAATGTTCATTGGCCAATCTATATCATTTAGGTTTCTTCCTGTTAAAAGGGAGTTTTTCCTTCCCACTGTCGCCAAAGTGCTTGCTCATAGGGGGTCATATGATTATTGGGTTTTCTCTGTATCTATTATTGTACGATCTACTGTACAAATATTAAGCGCCTTGAGGCGACTATTGTTGTGATTTGGCGCTATATAAATAAAATTGAATTGAATTGAATTGAATTTACAGTGGCTTGCAAAAGTATTCGGCCCCCTTGAACTTTTCCACATTTTGTCACATTACAGCCACAAACATGAATCAATTTTATTGGAATTCCACGTGAAAGACCAATACAAAGTGGTGTACACGTGAGAAGTGGAACGAAAATCATA
>VVHJ01063887.1:0-15898 GCA_015107715.1 Tylochromis polylepis
TCTGGATGTCAGCCACTTCCTCTATCTGCCGGTGGTACATACCGTGCAGAGGCTTGTCCTTCCATGATGGTTCCTCCTCTTGCTCCTCTTTCTTGGGTTTCTGCTGCCTGAGGATGGATGGACCGGTCCCTTCTGGGGTCCTTGAGGATCAGGACCGCCCGGCCTTCGGTTAGCCATTCTGGGTGTCTCTCATCGACTAGCAGCTGGTTCATCTGTGCTGTCAGACGCTCGTGGAATCCAGTCACCTTCTTCAGCTGGCAGGTGTGAACCATGTCAGGGCCTGGTGCTGTCCAACTCTTCATATTGGAGACCCTTTCTTGGATGTCTGCCACTGTGATGATTACTGGACCCTGTTCAGGGAGGTTACTGTGGTCTGCTCTCAGATCCACTAGCCACTGAGCATTGCTGCTATGGGTTGCGTCCTTCTCCCATATGCCCTTCCAGTATTGCTCCGTCTCCAGCCTTGGTGGTGCTGTTCTCATATTGTTCCCCTGCCACTGAGAGTACACCTTGGCTGGTTCTGTGGAGAACAGCTGGTTTATTTTCCTGCCTTCTATCTCTCTGGTGTACCTCTTCAAGCGATTGGCCAAGACTGTGAGTCTTTGCTTGGCAGTTTCCAAGGCCACAGGTATGGACAGCTTGCTGTGCTTCTTAGGCACCTTCTTCATCGCACCTTTCTGCAGCTCTGATAGTTGGCTAACCTCCCTCTGTGCTACCTTGATCTTGGCCTCCAGTCTCCTTCTCCATGGAGGATACTGCTCCTTGTGGCTGTTCAACTTGTAGCCAAGAATCTCACTGATCACTGCTGCCGTAGTGTAGATTAGCTGGTTAGTCTTGGTAATGGTTGCGGTAGGTATCGTCCGTAGTGCTGCATTCACATCATCTAGTAGATCTTCACGTTCTTGGTAACCGGCTACAGAGGATCCAGGTTTCAAGTTTCGCCATGATTCTATCTTTCAGGTCAATTCCTCTCGCGCTCAACGATCCTTCTTCAATAGCACTTGGGGCTTGGTACCCAATCTCGGGTGGGGGTTGATGATATCTCCCCCCTGACCTGTCGTCCTGGTTCCCCCTTGTCATAGCATGTGTGTTGTACCTCGTCAATCTCTAGCTGTGACAGCAGTCCCTTCTTCCGAATGCTGGAACACTGAGCTACTTTTGTTTCGCCATCAATGTGGAAGTTGGGTATCGAAGATTCCATAGGTCCCTCATATCCTATTCATGTAACCCCTTCAGCCAGGGTTTCTTGCGTAGTAGCAGTCCAACGGCGCCCTATTTTTGTCTCTTGCCCACCGATGCCTTCTTGTTCCAGTAGCCCACTTCTCATCAGGTGCCCTGGTTCCTCGACACCTGATGCAGACCTTGTTGATCCGGGTGACGTCCGAGCCGGCATGACTTCATATTTATCTCTCTCGCTCATGTATATCAGGCCACCTTTATATGTCGCTAGTACCAAGCTGGAACCGTTTTTGCCTTCAGAACAGTCTTCATTCTTCATGGCATAGATTCAACGAGGTGCTGGAAACATTTCTCAGATATTTTGGACTATATTGACATGATAGCTTCACACAGTTGCTGCAGATCACCACACATCAATAGTGTTAATTTGCACAGTATCCCAAAGGTGCACTACTGGATTGAGATCTGGTGACTGTGGAGGCCGTTTGAGAACCACAAACTGACTGCCATGTTCATGATCAGTAACAATACTCAAGTAGGCTGGGGCATTTAAATAATGCTCAGCCGGTACTAAGGAGTCTAAAGTGTGCCAAGAAAACATCCCATACTCCATTACACCATCAGCAGCCTGAACCACTGATACTTGGCAGCTTTGGTCCCTGCTTTTCTTTTATTTACACCAAATTCTATCCCAGGGGTGTCAAACTCATTTTACATCATGGGCCGCATACAGCCCACTTTGATCTTAAACGGGCCAGACCAGTGAAACTCTGTCAGTGTAACGAAGTTATGTATTTCTGTTTTTATACCTGATGATAAAGAAAAATCTGCTGTGAGAAAGAAAAAATCTGGCAGCACAACTGTTTGGACTCAAACTGTAAGAAATAAATGTGTAAAATTACAGAAAAGTTCTGGTAGCTCTTTGCCCAGACTGTCCAGTTTGTTGTTGTTGTTGTTGTTGTGTGTTGTGTTGCGTTTACATCTTTTTGTGGAATCTGTTCACCTGCTCTTTTAACTGTTTGTTGTTTTAGCTGTTTGGTGATTGTTGAAATGGTTTTGTGACCTTTTAGCTGAGATTCTGACATTTCTGTGGATATGACACATGTCTATATTTAAATAGTACTTCCCATTAAACCAGATGTTCTCCCTCTGCCTCTGGTACCGGGGCATTGGGGTTCAAGAGGTTAATTGTTTATTGCTTAATTACTTTTTGTAGTATGAATGGTCCTAAGGGAGATTTTTATCAGTAGGAGTCCAAAATGTATGCTTGTGCTTGTTTGTGGTGAGCAGCAGATCAAACAAGTTAAGAATTATAAATGGCTTGAAGCGCACATTCAGGCTTGTGAGACTCATTTAGACACTCAGACAGTGAGCCATGGGTCTGTGGTACATGCAGACATTTCTGCATCTCTACCATGCAAAGACACTTTGCATACAGTTTATTTTATGCAATATTCAACACTGAACTGTAAATTTAGTCTTTTTCAATAAAGCAATTTTTATTCAGTGTTTTCATATAAGCCCTATTTTTATGCATTGGCTACAACTAGGGAGAACACACGAGGTTTAAGGTCTGGACAAGTTTGAAACCTATAAATATAAACAGGTATCACTTTATCCAGCTCCTAATTTTATAAATTCTGCATTCAGCTTTGCAGTCTCCAATATCACTGAAATGCAGCCAGATGCTGCTCATTTTACATTTTCGCTAAAGTCCCACCCCTGTCTGCATGGATTCTCAGCAAGGCTGAAGATTCGACTCCCACATATCGACAGGTCATTAATAATTGACATATGAAATCATCTCATGGGCTGGATATAATTGTATCGCGGGCTGGATGTGGCCTGTGGACCATATGTTTGAAACCCCAATTCTAACCCTACAATTCAAATGCTGCAGCAGAAACTGAGGCTTCTCAGGCCAGGCAATGTTTTTCCAATCTTGTATTTTGTAACATCGGTGTTCTGTTCTTAGTTTACTTAAGTGGGACTAGGTTTGGCCTTAAGCTGCTGTAACCCATCTACTTCAAGGTTCAACATACTGCACATTCAGAGATGTTCTTCTGCATACTGTGGATGTAATGGGTGGGTATTTGAGTTACTGTTGCCTTCCTATCAGTTCAAAGCAGCTTTGCCATTGTCCTCTGACATCTGAAATGAGCAACTTTCTTCCCCATTCTGATTCGGTTTGAATTCAGCAGGCTGTCTTCACCATGTTTATATGGATATTTGCATTAATAAGCAGCTGAACAGGTATATAAAGTAGCCAATGAGTGTAAGTTTCCTTAAAACCAATAAAATTATACCAGGATTCATATAAACTGGTTGTGTAGTAATTTCAAATCCAAAGTCATGATACAAGCATCTGCAATCTTGTACTGCAGTTCCATCCACATGGAACTGTGATTACTTAGTTATGGCATGACATTCTGTTGACAGCTGAAATCTTTAAAGATCATTCATGTACTGGATGAAAAATACAAAATAAAAACAATGCCAAAAATATGGTTTTGTGAATTTTGTCAAAACAATTCACTGATGATTTAATTAGCCCCTTCAATTTGTGCTCTTCAAAGCCTTTCATTGTACTTTTACATGATCTGTTACTTATTTTTACTGTCTCGGTTCTTCATTTCTACATTTTTGACACATTCAATAATGAGATTGAGCAACACCATTAATTATAATAATCTAGGGAACATTTTTCCTCTAAATGTCAGCATTAACCTCCTGAAGCTTTTTGGTCTGTCTCTATATGTGTGTATGTATATGTGTGTGTGTATATGTATATGTGTGTGTGTGTGTGTGTGTGTTTATATGTATACACGTATATACATATACAAAATTAAAGAACAATTGGATGGGGAATTCTATGAAATAGTATGTTCTACTTTATAGTCACACAATACCCTATAAAAAAAAAAAAAAATATATATATATATATCACAATTTTCTTTTCTTGGTCTTTTCAGTTTGCATCATGGGTCCCATTGAATATACCCAGATAAAGATCCGAATTACATTTCATTCTTCCTCTACGGATCAGAAAATTAATGTTGAGTGCCTCTTCAGCTTTTACTGATGATGGAGCCAAACTATTTAGTGTCCATTATATGTGGTCATTTCAGAGCCATTGTCATTTTGAACTTGCAATGTCAGGTCAACTTGTAGGTAGAGCTACGCTCTGGTGGCTATTAGTAGCAAGATCATTTTTACAGAAATCAACTATTGAAGGCAAAATTGCCAAATGTTCTTATATATAAATCAAATAACACACACTCATACACATTGAATGGCTGTTCTTTGTGTTTCCTTTTCTTTGTTTTACTCTGATCTGGAGTTTGGGCTACACTAATTGTTTTCCCTCTGCATCCAACAGAATAGATGAACTATTTCATTCATCTGTGTGCGTGCATACTTGCCTGTGTGCGTGTGTGTGGATGGATGGATGGACGGATGGTTGGAGGTGGTGGGGTGGGGGTGAGCTTTAGGGTAATGGACTTAGGGTGGAAGCTTCCATGTATTGTGAGGAGTTTTCGCGTGTTGACATCAGTGGCGTCCATGTCCTCCTGTGACCATCTTATTATTCCAGATGGGTATCTGTTGGCCAGTAATGCGTATATTTGCGTGGCTGACATGCATACATCTTCACTGAGGTTCCCATTGACCTATGGGATACCCAGGAACTTGTAGTTGTCCTCTATCTCCACTCTCCTGACTTTTGCCAACTCCATCCCTTCAGTCTAGATTACTCTTCTGCTTTTTACAACCATTCACCACACTTATCCAGTGTTATCTTTCACAGTCCCATTGAATTCTTGATGAATGTTATTATCCCTCTATTAACCATGTAGAGTCACAAGCTGTCCAGTATCCATGTGTGGGGCATTGAGTCATAAGCTTTCTTGTGGTCAGTCCAGGCGGTACTCATTGGTCTGCCTGGTCTTAGAGTACTGGATTACTACTCTATCAACCAGTAGTTGAGGGCTTTGACCCGCCAGTGTTTTTTCCAATGCCCTTCTGACCTGCACTCATGAGTTGACTCGTGTGCCTACTTTGCACGGTTGCTATAATGGATGCGTCCATGTTGCGGAGAGTCAGGTGATTGACTAGTGGAGATAATTTATCTGAATTTCAGGAATGGAACCACATCTCATAT
This sequence comes from Tylochromis polylepis, assembly GCA_015107715.1. Lineage (NCBI taxonomy): Eukaryota > Metazoa > Chordata > Actinopteri > Cichliformes > Cichlidae > Tylochromis > Tylochromis polylepis. The sequence continues at coordinate 5,339 of VVHJ01063887.1, forward strand.
ACTCCATATATATAGCCTCCATCTAAATAAGCGTTCTGCGCTAAAACCCGCTGTTCTCATTTTGCCATTTTTGTTTTCCTTCCACGTCGGTGCAGCAACGTTAGTTGAATATCTGCCTTTGTGATGTTGTAATGTTATCTCTTTTCTATCTATCTGCCTGCCCATCTGTCTGTCTGACTGTCTGGTGTTCATCCCCATCTACTCTCATTGAAATGATCATACGTCAATGGTATTTAAAATATGCGAAGACTACATTGCACATACATCCAGCATACAAATGTAACAAGCAATAAAGAGTCTGCGTTGTCATCACACACGCACATATTCTGGTTTGTGGTATATGTACTCCACATGCTACAGATTAGCTTCCACCCAAGCGTGGGGAATCACCTCACATCATCCGCATACAACCTAGATATTCCAATTACCCAGCCATACCTAAGCACTCACTCATGCTTTGAAAAAGACACACATCTCAGTTTCACGCATGTATTCCCATGCCAGTCACTGAGTGTTCGCAGTGTTGTCATGCGGTCTTTATCTCAGCTGAAGCCTCCTCAGAGCTGTGCATGGTGCCTGTCACAATCTCTTCACCTCAGTGTCAGTGAAATCTTCCCAGGAAAAAAAAAAACATCATTAAGTCCTCCTCAAGGGAGCTCTCTGCGGGAAAAATAAGCCGGGGGTTTACATTTGTTAGACAGTGGTCGAGCTGGAATTCCTATTCCACTCAATTTGAGGAATGAAACAACTATAAGAGCTTATCACTGGGCTCAAGTTGTGGCTCCAGGGTTTTATTCTAGTCTTATAACTCGCTGATTTTCACTCAATTGATTAAAAAACGATATCATCATTTTTTCCCCTGATCTTTCATTCTTAACTATGAGACAATAAAAGAATTTCCATCTTCTTTGTAATTTATTTTACACCCATGACTAACTTAGCATTTTATCAGTAATCAAGGAGCACGTTGGCGATTGCTTCAGGCTTTCATAATGACAGCGGTGCCATTAGCGCTGGCTCTGTACATGAATGAGCTTGGCTGTGTGTATGTGTGAGTGTGAGCTCAAGGTTTATAGACCATGCTAAATGTCCCTGGGATGTGAGCCATGTCGTATGGCCTCTGTCTGTCTGCTCTCTGCAGCACAGATCAGCACAGCACTGATAAAGCATGAAGATAACAGTAGCATTAGTCAAGGACACACTCATCTTTCTTTGTATCTTTCTCCTCCCGTATAAAATTCTCTTCTTCTGGATGTCATCTTCTCACCTTCTCTCTTCATCCCTCATCTCTCCAAACATAAGTCCCTTTTTTTTATTGTGCTCATATTTTGACTTGTTTTGGCTTGGTCCTTTTCTTTTAAGCCCTACTTTTTGTTATGGTTTTCCCATATTCTGAGAGCTGACACACCACTTACTACATACTTGCATGAATCAGTCTTATCAATTCTACCGTTTCTGCAGGTATGTTTGTCACAAATGCGTCAACAGAACAACATTGTATATTTGTGTGTATGTGTGTAGCATAGAATCCACTTGTTTTTGGAGTAGTAACACATGCTTTCTATGTGTGTACAAATGAGTTCTGTCTGTTAGACTGAAGCAAAGTTTTTCCCACAGAGAGGCAAGCTCCATGCTGCTCCTGTCTGAAACAACCCTTTAATTGTATGATCTTTCCCTTTTTATACTTTTTTCATACATATGCACCTGTTTGTGCAGAAACAGAACTTGAAATCAACTCTTTATTTTCCATTAGCTACGAGAAAACAGACAGATGAAAGTGAGAAACATGAATGTTGGCCTAACACTCTGAGATGAAGGGCATAAGCAGGAGGAACAGTAAAGGAGTAATGCCTTGGAAGTCACATCAGACTTTTAAGTAGCTGTCAGACTATGAAATATCTGTCCGAGCAGATCTGAGAGCATCTGACTGAACCAGGGTCACTTGCTGTCATGTGGGCCGAAAGAAGATGAAAGATTGTTTTTGCATTTGAGCCCTTCGTATTACCATAATACCACATTTTCTGGCAGTTAGTGATGGACAACACAACTTCAGTAGAGCACTCACATCCTCTGCGACTGATGTCCAGCCTCTTACAAGTAATACCCTTAAGTTCAGACAAAAGCCTGTTGCACACCATCAAAAAATCACACAGTGCCTCTCTTCTTTTGCATCTTTCTTTCTAATGTTAAGAAGAAAACCACTTGACATCAGAGTGAAATTTAGAGGGCGGAAAAGCTGCGAATCAACACCTTCAAACTGAAAAAAATAAATAAAAGCCAATAGCGGCTGGTGCTGATGATGAGAAATGCAAACCACTTGCTCTGTTAACATGGTTTCCCCCCATTCCTTCTCTCCATCCCTTTACCTTCTTTTCACCCATTCTGTCTCGGCTGTCTGCCTGAGGCACTTCCTCTGGATCAGATCTGACTTGTCATATGAGCACAGTAATCCCTCCATTACAAGTGACCAGCCCAGAGTGTGTATTTGTGCACACTTGTGTTAAAGTCAGTGTCTCTAGGGCTATGGCCTGGATTGAATTATTCATGAAGCATGTTTATTCCTTCTACTTTACTCGTGTTCTCTCTCATTTGCCACTTTACATGGCTGCTCCCACCACTCCTCAGTTCTCCTCAGTGTTCATTCACCCCGTCCTTCTCTGACCCTGCTGCTGGGTGCTAACTGACAATCGGTCTCATGAAATGTCAGCATGCATTGACACTGTGAAACATGATTGCTTGTTTCATGTGCACATCATATTCTATACATGGCATCTGTGCAGCGCAATAAAAAGATCCACATAGAGACATTTAAATGAAGAAATCTTTATCATTTGTTCTCATAAATGTATTAGTTTAAGTGAATAGCATAGGGTGGCGCAGTGGTTCAGCGGTTAGCACTGTCACGTCACAGCTAGAAGGTTCTGGGACCTGTATGAGATTCCCCCAAATGCTTTTGTTTCTTAAAGTCCAAAGACATGCATGTTAGGTTAAGTAAGTGATTCTAAATTGGCTGTAGGGATGCCTGTATGTGAGCATAAACAGTTGGTTGGCTCTCTTTCTCTTAGACCTGATAGGCACTAGGGATCACTCCAGACTGTATAGTGCCTATTGCCTAATGTTAGCTTGGATAAGATCAAACTTTCCAGGAAACCTAGTCAGATAAATGATTAAAAAACAAAAATTAGAGACCAGCCGATATTATTGGCTGATATTAGCTTTGTCGAACATCAGTGCGAATCGCTACCTTATCATGGTGGAGGGGTTTGTGTGTCCCAGGGATCCCAGGGGCTATGTTGTCTGGGGGCTTTTGCCCCCTGGTAGGGTCTCCCATGGCAAATTGGTCCTGGGTGAGGGACCAGACAAAGAGCAATTCAGAAGACCCCTATGAGAAAACCATCAAGGGAACAGTTTACCCTGCTAGGGTAAATAGGGTTTGATAGGCAGATAGGGTTATCGGGGCCCCGCCCTAGAGCCAGGCCCGGGGAGGGTGCCCAAAGTATCTGGTGGCCGGGCCTTAGTCCATGGGGCCCGGCCGGGCACAGCCTGAAAAGGGACATGGGCCCATTTTCCCACAGGCCCACCACCCGCAGGAAGTGCCGTAGGGGTCGGGTGCATTGTGAGCCGGGTGGAGGCCCTGGCGGACCGATCCCCGGCTACCAAGACATTTGACGTAAAGGCTATTTCATGGGCAGGTGTGGACAATTCCTTCATTATGTCATTATTGATTAAGCAGAAAAAAATGCCTGGAGTTGATTTGAAGTGTGGTGCTTGCATTTGGAAGATTTTGCTGTGAACAGAAAACATGCAGTCAAAGGAGCTCTCCATACAGGTGAAAAAAGCCATCCTTAAGCTGCAAAAACAGAAAAAACGCATCAGAGAAATTGTTACAATAACAATTAACAGAAGACAACAGTGGTGGATGATCGCAGAATTATTTCCATGGTGATGAGAAATCCCTTCACAACAGCCAACCAAGTGAAAAACACTCTCCGGGTGGTAGGCGTATAAATATCCAGGTCTACCATAAAGAGAAGACTGTGTGAAAGTAAATACAGAGGGTTCACTGCAAGGTGCCAGCCACTCATCAGCCTCAAGAATAGAATGGCCAGATTGCTTTGCTAAAAGACCATCTAAAAAAGCCAGCACAGTTCTGGAAAAACGTTCTTAGGACAGATGAAACCAAGATCAACCTCTACCAGAATGATGGCAAGAAAAAAGTATGGAGAAGGCATGGAACAGCTCATGATCCAAAGCATACCACATCATCTGTAAAACATGGCAGAAGCATCGTGATGGCTTGGGCATGCATGGCTGCCAGTGGCACTGGGACACTAGTGTTTATTGGTGATGTGACACAGGACAGAAGCAGCCGACTGAATTCTGAGGTTTTGAGAGACATACTGTCTGCTCAAATCTAGCTCAATGCAGTCAACTTAATTGTTTCATAATACAGATGGACAATGACCCAAAACATACAGCCAAAGCAACCCAGGAGTTTGCTGGGTTGTAAAATATTCTCGAACGGCCAAGTCAGTCACCTGATCTTAACCCAACTGAGCATGCAATTCACTTGCTGAAGACTAAACTTCGGACAGAAAGGCCACAAACAAACAGCAACTGAAAGCTGCTGCAGTAAAGGCCTGGTAGAGCATTAAAAAGGAGGAAACCCAGCATCTGGTGATGTCCATGAGTTCAAGACTTCAGGCTGTCATTGCCAGCAAAAGGTTTTCAACCAAGTATTAGACATTAACATTATATTTTCAGTTATTTAATTTGTCCAATTGCTTTTGAGACCTGGAAATGAAGGGATTGTTTGAAAAAATGTTTTAGTTCCTCACATTGTTATGCAATTGTTTTGTTCAACCCACTGAAAGCCACTTAAAGCTGAAAGTCTGCACTTTAACTGCATCTAAGTTGTTTCATTTAAAATCCATTGTGGTAAAGTACCAAATCAAAATTAGAAAAAAGTTGTCTCTGTCAAAATGTGTATGGACCTAACTGCAAGTACCTACACATGACTAACCTTAATCAAAGTTGTTGTCACATCTTTTACCTTGAAAATATATTAATATGATAACACCAGTTTTATGTTACTGATCTAATTTCATTGTTAAGGTTATTTCCTCTGCAATGAATCTTGCGTTTGCCATTTCATATGACTAATAATTCAGGCACTACGGTAACTGCCAGAGAAAACATCAGCGATATTTTAGATGAGTAATTTTTTGAGCCAGAATGTTTGAACATTTGCTGGTTTCAGGCTGTTGCAGGCATTTTTTGTTTGTTTTTGTTGTTTACTGTATGAAACCATGTGACCTATATATATATATATATTTGATAAAATGTACGTTAAATAATGTAAGCAGTTTAAAGAAGCTAGTTTTAATGCAGATTCTGGTTATTTCTTTAGTGGTGAATCTTACATTCTCACTTCACTGAATGCTCTCATATGGACCCAGAGTGCACTAATTAGTAACTGACAATAAAGCAGAACCATTTTTGTAACACTTGTGGCATGTGAGTGAAATAAGAATCCATTGGTTTGTCAAGAGAGCAAACTGAAGGAGCCCTCTTTGGATGTTTGCTCTCTGTCATTTTACTGACAGCTTGATTTTTTTTTTTAAAAAAAAGTAGTAAATGTTATGTAAATAAATGCAATATGTACTGTGTGTGTGTGTTCACTTTGCAATGTATGTGTGTATAAACATGTGACTGGTGTGTGCAACTGTTATTGATCTGCAGCGACCTGCGATCAAACACAATTAGGTGTGAATTCTACAGATTGTATATCGACAAGTCTCCTCCTGCCGCTGCTGCTTCTGTTGTGTGTTTGCGTGTGCATGCTGAATCAATAGATGCACAGATACTTCACACACACTTTAGAGGCATTACCACACTGCACTGAAGCATTCTGCACTGATCATTTAAATGCAGGTGGTTGGTAGTTTAACTGGGTAGGTTTGTTTCTTTGGAACATCAAAATGGAGTGAAAAATGCAGTTTATTTTTTGCCCCATGCAGACAAATAAATTCTTGGTTTTTGCACCAGTTTATATCTGTGCTTCTTACTTTATGTGCACAAATGTGCATTGATGAGAATGATTTGCATGTCAATCCGTTATTGATTCACCAGTCATCCTGTGTGTGCATGTGTTTGTGTAATGCATGTGTGCATTTTCCACTGCATACTGCCCTCATACCTCTAGGGCAGTATGCGCTGGAGCCAAAGTCAAAACGACAGAATAAATTAGTTGCTGTCAAATCCCCTGCCAACTGTTGTCTTGGTAACCTTTGTTTACTCAGTCATTTGAAGATCAATCTAATTGGCGAGCTCTGTCTGGCTCAGCAGCACTCTTCTCTGCTTTTTTTTCTCCCCACCAGCAGCCAATCACATTCACTCAGTGTGAGACAGGTATAAATAAGGGGAAGGATGGATGGGGGAATGAATGGTTTTTGTCATTTATTGACCACTGTGTGTTATCTCTCAGCATGTTTTGCTCTTTTGTCTCACTGTGTGTGTGCCTGCAATGCGTGCGTGCGTGTGTGCGTGTGTGTGTGTGTGTGTCTTTCCAGCACAGCAAAGGTCATGCATTATGTGGCTATGGCAGTGATTGAATACTATGTTGTATTTCTGTTTTTTCTATTGTTATTTTTGTGTGTGTGCATTTGGCACTGTGTATGCACTCGTGGATTTATGTGTGTATGCTTTTGTTATCTGTGCGCGTGAGCAATGGGCATTAAGAAGGACTTGACTCTGTGTCAGCTGAAAAACAAGCAGACTAATTCAGACAGAGGGAGCTATGCGTGTTGTATCCAATCACAGAGAGGCATGCCTTTCTTTGAGGACTACCCAGCAGGCTTTGTTGCCATTTAGCTCAGTAACTGTGAGTATGGGGCTCATTTAAAGTCATCAGATCCCATTCTAGTCCAATTATATCCACTCTCAGTGGTGGATATCATAGTAACAAAACAAGTGTCTTGAGGAAATACTAATAAGGGCTCTTCATAGACACAGTTGGATACACACTCACGAGCACATGCCTAAATGCAAACCAACCAAGCAGAGAGGAACATTTTGGTACACTGAGTTGCATGCATAGCACAGGTCTGGCAAGGCTACTGTATTTAATTAACAACTTCAGTTAACAACACATGGTGACAGCAGTTATGGAAATTATTCATCCAGTTAAAGAGCAATGAGATTTCAACAAACAACATTAACTGTTAAAAGTTGTTTTAGTGTGTATCATGGGTGATTATGTGCATTTTATGGTTTATAGTCTCCTCTGTGAATGTTTTTGTAGGGATGAACTATAAGCAGAATATGCTGACTGTAATTGTCTCACGTCAGTTGCGTTGTCTAAAGAAATTTACTGTAACATGTTCTGCTAGCAACACTACTAATGCCAATTTACTTATGGTTGTTGCTGGTTCTGTTTATGTTCACAAATGTGAAATATCCTGAAGCTTGAGGAAAATATTTCTCCTGCGTCACTCACATTCTTCTGTGCCTCTGCGGGCTGCCAGTAGTTCGAACCTGGACACCAGCCTTCAATCTCTGCTCTGACCCCACCAGCTGCTTGGCTGCCCTACTAAGTCCCCTATACGCTGACACCCTGTAATAGATTGACCCTGATTCCCTCTTTGAGAATCGCAGGGTCATCCCCATTTCCCATCATGGGTTGAAACATTTTTTTTTTTAATTTTTTTTTAGCCGTCTTCTTACTTTACCTAGTCACTTCTGCTGCTCAGTGGTAATAGCATTGTATTGCCTTATTTCTGTATTGCACTTACATATCATGCAATAAAGACAATGATATCACTTCCATAAGTTGGTATATTGAGCGTGGTAACAAATATTTTTCAGTTTATTGAGAAAACACAAACCAAGAAAGCATGGGTTTGTATTTCTGTTTTTGTCCACCCTAATTAGTCCAATATTTCCTCTCTGTTCCATCTAGTTTAGTTTTCACCAACTCCTGAGGGAATCTGCTGCTTTTTAGCTGATAATTCCCTGCTATGTTCTCAGGCTATTCACCAACTTTGTAGCTGTGTATGCATAACATGGATATATAAGAGCTTTTTTGCCTTAAATGCCTGTTTGCTATTGCCTAAAATGAGTGGGAATCAACCAACACAAGAACATTTCCAGCTAGAAAATAACAACATTAAGCTAAAAGATACTGAAATGCTCCACTGACCTAAGGGATGCTGCAGAGTTTGGAGAATACAAGTGACTATTTTCAAAGTAACCGTGACACAATGTGCACATTTGAACCATTTTTCTTAAAATGAATATACAAACTGAGTAATTTTACTTTTGAAAAATAACTTTTTACTGCTATTTTTAAAAAAAAAAACTAATGTTATGTTACAGAACTACTTACTGAGAAAAATAACTGCATAGAGTCTCCAAAATACGGTTCTTGGTTATGATGTAGTACTCTGTTGTACAGTACCTCTTCATACTCATATTGCAGGAAACTCTGAAGTTCAACTCATGTGTCTGTGTTGGTGGTACACACTTGACATTTATTATCTTTTGACGAGTTTAGTATGTGTGGGGGATGTGCACTGAACAGAAGTGGACCTGGCTGTGTACGTGATATTTGGTGCTGTTTCCTGCCTTGTCCGTTTCACTTCCTCTCTTATAAACTGTCATGCCATCTAATCTGCCCAGCTGGTACTGTCAGAGCATGTGTCTGGATGATGAGAACAGTGATAGTGAGTGTGTTTGTATTTGTGTGTGTGTGTGTGTGTGTGTGTGCATGGATGTTTGCACGTGAGGATGTACTGAGTTTCTTTTTCTCAGTAGAGTAACAATGATACTTAAAACCCTGAATTTTGAATGGAAATGTTGGATTGTAGAGATTTTAAAACCAAAAGGCAGTATAAATATTTTAGTCGGGGTTAGTCTTCCGTGGTAAATAATGGGCAATAATTTACAAGGAAAAACTGGGAATTTAAAAGTATTCTACCTTGCCATTACTACTACCTCGGTTGATTTGATTTTTGTTGAAGATGAATGCTAATGGATTTGCTGCATGGTAGTGAGAGTCAAACTACTGTAGCCTTATAACTGAAGTGCTGAAATAATTAAATGATCACGTCATGTTAACCTGCTATCATAAACTCAATGTGGTCGTTGTCTTCTCAGGTTGGAAAAGACTGATAAATCATCTATTTGTGTGTTAAATGTTTGTACACATGACTGGCGTACAGATTTGTGTGTACAGACTGTTAGTAAATGAGGGCCATCAATGTTTAGATCTCAGACAGACGGCCTTTCATTTGACTCTAGAATACTTTGGTGTACGGAGGAGTTGATGGTAAACTCAACAACTGCTAGGTCCTATGGCTGCAAAACAAACCCAAATCATTAGCCCTCCATCGAGTGCGCTGATATTATGTGTTTTTTGCCAAATGTGGCACTGTGCATTTCGGCTAGACGTCTCCATTTTGGTCTTGTCTTTCCAAAAAGATATTGTTCCTAAAGTCTTGTGGCTTGTTCAGATGCGACTTTGCAAACCTAAACCATGCTGCCATGGTCTTTTCAGGGACAAGAGGCTTTCTCCTGGAGAATGTTCTAAACAAGCCATAATTGTTCAATGAACTGTTCGTGAACTTTGACTTTTAACATGCTAAATGAGGTCTGTAGAGTCTTAGATGTAGTGCTTAGGTTTTAAAAAAATTTTCTCTGAGCATTGCAGGGTCTGACCTTAGGGTGAATTTGTTGGAATATCCGCTAGTGGGAAGATTAGCAGCAGCTGGCTTCTTAATTCTTGTGGAAACAGTAATGGTGTACTTTGGTTTTCATAGGACTGAATAGGGTCATATGAAAATGTCTTTTTCACATGACTCGGTGTGCAGGTTTAGAAAGCAGAAATGTATTCAACCAAAGAACCAACAACCCACTCTTCATCTCAATCACAGCACACAGGGTTTTGGCTTCACTTTAATTTTAAATGTGACTTAGCCACTTATGTAACTGTCACAGATTAAAGTTGACAGCGTTAATTGGTGTGCATTTGTGTGGTTTCATAAATGGGCAGCTGAGGTCCTAAAGTCTTTTCCATTAATATACCATTTCTTTGTCACATAAAAGCTTACTTTACAATACAGTGGGGGTTTTTTTTCACATGGAGTTCCCTAGTATTACAGTTTTACTTTAGTGAAAGTTAAATAACATGTAAGGAAGTCATAGAGAGGAAAAGATAAATAAAAAAGAAGAGAAAACTGAGAGAAACGAGTATGCGTGCGTCTCATTTTTGACACACACAAACTCTTCCTGGAGGCTAGCACATGTTTTTTCTTATAGACGTAGGCTGCCGGGGGATTCCCATGATGCATTGAGTTTTTCTTTTCCAGTCACCTTTCTCACTCACTATGTGTTCACAGACCTCTCTGCATTGAATCATATCTGTTATTAATCTCTGTCTCTCCTCCACAGCATGTCTTTATCCTGTTTCCTTCTCTCACCCCAACCGGTCGCAGCAGATGGCCGCCCCTCCCTGAGCCTGGTTCTGCCGGAGGTTTCTTCCTGTTAAAAGGGAGTTTTTCC
>VVHJ01063888.1:15776-35238 GCA_015107715.1 Tylochromis polylepis
AACGGGAAAGGCAGACACCAAAAAAAAAAAAAATTAAACAAGTGGAAAGCTGAAAGATGAGCAAAGACAAGAGTAAAGAAAAGACACTGGATGAGTCTGGAAGGAGAAAAATTAAAGAGGAGGAGTAGGAGGAGGCGAGATGGAGATGGGTGACCTATTCTTACAACAATACCTCACCAGGTTATCAAATACTTGGAACAACATAACTGCAGGTTTCTGTGGAAACTTGGCATGCTCATGCACGCGCTTGCTGAAACATACGTTCCACATGCTGCGGAAGAAAATTAAACGTCTCTAAACCTAAACTGCAGACATTTATCCTCCTGAAGGAGAAGAAAGGAAGCAAAGAAAGGTGGAGCTGAGCGGGTTTGGATCAAGGCCAGAGCGATAAATTACGGCAAAGTTCCCACTAATGCAGAAATAGAAGAGGAGTTTGTTTTCTGTACCCAGAAACAAGAGACGTTTTGTATTATTTGGTCTTCTTTAAAGACTTTTTGAAAAAGAGAAGTTGTACAAGTGCAGCAAAGATGCATGACAGAGCTTCTATTTTCCTTATCTTTTTTTAGCAAAAAGTGTTTATGATAGCAAAAAGGAATCTTTTTTTAACTTTTACCAACAATTTAGGGTGGAAAGCTTTAGTTTTGTGTATATTGACACTGCACAGACACGGATTAGATCAGTAAATAAAGTACCCGCACTGAATAACACTGACTGCATGATTGTCCCAAACAGAATCAGCTGATTTTAACAAAATGTTAAAACACTATTTTTACCTTGTTTTTTTCTTGAGTGCTTTAAAACCCCGCTGAAAAAAGTTGCTATTCAGTGAGAGCACTACCAATCACATCACTGAGTGAGAGAAATGGATGCTAAATTGTTAACAGTTCGTGATTGAAAAGTATTTGTGGAGTCATGTGTTAATATAGCTCTTTAAGCCGCATTACAAACAAACACATTAAAATAAAACACATGTGGTATTATTAGCTTGACAAACAGAACCTGTTATGACTAGTTTGACCTTTACACCAGTATAGCTTCAATGTTCCATTGTTGAAGTACCAACAAAGGCAAACTTAGATGGTTAAGATTTTTTTTCCTTTTTTCTTATTAAATAGTTTCCTCAAAAAGCCTATGGGCTGCATCAGGAATATCAGGTCTGACAAAGGGAGAAACCCCAGGTGTAACTGCAAAATTACAGGCTGGCAATACATAAATTATGACAGAGTCTAGCACACAACCTTGGAGGACTCCCAAAGAGACAGGTAAAGGTTCAGAAAGCAATCCCTCTGCAGTCCTGATATCCTCATCAAGACTGCGAATGTCATTTGAGAGACCGGAGTTACGGCTCTGTGAGAACAATGCCATACAGTCAGTCTCAGGGGGAAACATTACCCACACAATCATCCTAAGACCAAATCAAGAGTGGATTTAGTACAGTATCAGCTACTTTCTTTAACTTCTGGGTATAATCAACTTTAATACATCTATTTACTGTAAATGCTTACTTACTGACAATCACAAGCTCTCAGAGTCAGAAGGCCTATTATGTTATAAAGAAACCTGTGGTTTCACTATAGAGCCACAATACGAAGGAAGAAATTATGGACAAATATAACCTCATCATTTCATAATAATTTGATACACAAAGTCTAGTTCAGCCTGAGCAGCAAGTTATTAAGTATGCCAAAAAACAGGTATGGAAAGTGGAATAATTTGTTTTCAATTGTAAAATTATTACAGAGCATCTTTAAACTCATTTATTTTAACGGTTCCACTGGAATTCTTGCACATATATCTATAAAAATACCAGCAGTGCTACCTCTATGATGCATCTTTGGAATAAATTTGAAAATCCTAGGTGATTTTAAGAAGAAAAGAAAAGCTGACCTCTCACCTTCACCTTGAGGTCACTGAGATTGGAATTCACCCAGGAGTTTTAAGAAGATGCACCCACAGTATGAATGTCAAAACCCTACGCTACCTTGTTCTCGACTTATAGCATTTACAAGATTTTCAGGAAACTTGACCTCTGACCTTCACCTTAAGGTCTAGGTCACTGAAATTTAAACTCAACCAGGGTTTTTAAGAAGATGCACCTATGGTATGAATGTCAAAATACTATATCACCTCGTTTTTAGGTTATCGCATTCACAAACTTGGGTGTCCATGCTGCCGATCCCCAAAATTATGGTTGAATACTAAAAAAGACCCCATCATGATTGGGAACAATTCTCTTTCAAATGTCTTTACATCGTTGAAACGTTTCTAGAACCATTTGACTTGATTATGTTGTGATTTAAGGCTACAAAACACTTTCAGGAGCTATAAACTGATTGTATACAACATTAATATTTTATAGCTATATCCGTTGAGACATGGACAGAGAGCCTTGAGGGGTGTCCCTTTGTGTCTTTCACCAGGATGCTGGCAAGGGATCCTTTAGATCCTGTGGATTAAAGATCGGAGCCTCTGTGGATCTGACTTGTTCCGGCACCTTTTGGACATGCTTGCTGAGACTGGAATCATGTGGTCATGTCTTGTTCCTTTAGCCATTTCAGAACTGTGTGTGTATATATATATATATATATGTGTGAGTGTGCATGTTGGGGCACAGTGTCTTGACGGGGAAGGGTATTGCCATTGGAGAGTGCTGTTAGTACTGGGGGTGTTTTTGGTCTGTAGCGTTGGGGAGTCAGTACGTGTTGAAGTGACATCCACATCAGCGGCAAGTCACAAGGTTTCTGACCAGAAAATTACAATAGAACAAAATGATCGGTGCTAGTCACTTCACCTATTATTGGTTTTAAAGTTATGGCGGATGCATTGTCTAGGGTGTTTAGTTTTAGTTCAGAGAGTGAGAAGCCTGAGCACGACTGGCATTATGACTGTATCAAGAAACTGGGAGGAAAATAATGTGAGAAGGAAGGACAAGATAAGAAACTAAAGCAGATGCAGGAGGTGGTGACGAAGTGAGAAAAAGAGGGTAAAGAATGCAGTATGGTAGAAACAGAAAGAACACAAGAGGGGTGATGGAGAGTGGTAACACTGCTGGTGTTAAAAATAGAGAATAGAAAAACAATGAGCAGTGAGATAAGGATGAAAAGTGGGAAAGAGAGCAGAGTGGGAGGAGGACATGGAGGGCGGAATGCATGAAGAGAAAAAGGAGGAGGTGTTCTGCTTGGCTGCAACTAAATGAGACATTTCGTTAGATACCCCACAGATGCATTTCCTCTGGTGTTCCTCCCTGTCCTTTTTTCTCCACCTCTTCCTCCTTTTTGACCTTGTTATTATAAATATTTCTATTTTCTTTCGGATAAAAAGCAGTGTAATGAGGCTGCACTCAAAAGAACTCCTCTTCTTAATTCCAAATATACTGAGAAGCATAAACTTTGCCACAGATTTTTGCCATTCTTAGAGTTCTTTGTGCTTTCCAATCACATAATATGAAAGTGAATGTATACTAGAACATGGGTCATTTGGTATTGTATTACATATTTTAGTTATTCTGTGTTTCAGTGAGCAGCGATTGCTGTGTATAGTATCTCCTTTGTCAAAATGACCCAACTTTCATATTTCAGTTTTCAGTGGAAGTCTGCAGTCTTCTGTCCCAGAGGTGCAGCAACAGGTTAGGAGCAACAACAGGAGCATGTTGAGTGGTTTTTCACAGAGCTGTGCACCATGATGTTTTAAAGTGGTCACCAATTGTTGTTCAATATGATATTCTAAGTTTTATTATGTTGTTTTTTAAAATAGGGCTGTTTTAATTTTAATTTTAATTTTTATGTATTATGTGTTTTATTCTTTGCTGCTTTGTTTTATTCTATTGTTCTTAACTTATTTACTATACAGCACTTTGGTCCTGTGCTGGCTATTTTAAAGTGCTTTATAAATAAAGTTGGATTGGATTATCCCCAAAATAAAGTTCAACTTAAAATGTCATTGTTTTGAAACCAAGGGGAAAACTCCAGAGCTGAAAATAAAGCAAATGCACAAGTGGCAAAATTTACAGTTCCTCTAGGTGCCACTTCATGCTGGCTCCAAAAGGGAGACATTCCCCATAGACGGCCAGGTTAAAATGGCCAATTTTACAGCATCAAAAAGTATATTTACAGCCTGGTAAAAAACGATTTTGGCTTCAATGGACAGTTACCCCATCATAAATACTCTGGTAAATTTTTTTTTTTTTTTACAACTCATCCACCTGGTGTAGTCATTAAACCGGACCTCTTTACTCTGTGTGTGTGTGTGTGTGTGTGTGTGCGTGTGTGTACCATTGATGCCTTTGAGAGCATTTTTAATGGACTACCTGACTAATGTTATGGCTTGCTCTGTGGTACAGACCATCCAAAAAGTTATTGCTTTGGTTTTGGAGAGTAAAATTCCAGCATTTTCTTAGTCTGAGCACTAGTTACCTGATATGCATGTCTGTGGATTGTAGCCATATAGTTTATGAATTTAGTTTGCTAACTAAGCTAATTAGCATCAGCTGATTATAAAAAATTATAAATCCACCCTCTCATAAGTGATGTCAGCGTGGCTCATCCATCTTTCACACTGACAATGAACTGTATGCACAAGCATCTGGGTCAGAATGGCAGCGATCTATGAATAGCAGCTGCATTGCTGTCCTGTCCTAGGACATACCTTGCAGGGAAAATTTAAATTGCTTGTTTGTTTGTTTGTTTATTATTATTTTTAATGAGTGGACTCACAGAACGTTGGGATCGTGTGCTGTACTGGAGTTAGCTCTCCAAAAACAGTATCTTGATCAGTATCATCTCTCCGGGGTCAAACTGCTCACTGAGGCTGAACTGAAATTATGAAAATTGCATTTTTACTGAAAAATTAAAAAATTTGAAAAAGATCCAATAAATGGGTAATGGGTAGGGAGTCTGTTGGAATTTACTAAGGAATTCAAAATGGAGAAATATTTAATTAAGTTAGCCAATCGTTCATTTTGGCTGAAGAATTGATAGAGTCAGTAGAGAATGAATGCTGGAAAAAACAGAGCTGGACTTGGATTATGCACCAAACTATAGCCTTGACTCTTCTTCTGCCTCTCTTCCCTCTGTCTCTCTCCTTTAACCGGCTCTCTCGCTTTCCTTTAATCCAGCTGTTCCACCCCCATCCTCCTCAGAGACTTTATTCATATCTGTGACATTCCTGGAAATAATTTCTATGGAAAGAAACTCTGAGTGGACTTGTGCTCACCTGGATTGACCTCACCAGTGCAGCCACAGAAGGGTCAAAAGTCAAGATGAAGATTCAGTGTTTTTTGAAAGAAGAGTTTGCAAAATTTTTACTCTGAATAATAATAATACTAATAATTCACTCTGAACAAAAGAAGTGCCTAGGTGTAATAAGCCAAAATAATATGTTACACAAAGAAAAATAAATGTTCTAATAACTTAATAAAAACTCCACTGGCATCTCAATAGATGTAGTCACAGCACTACATCGGATACTGCGGTAAATTTCCTAAAATAACCCCTCAGTCCACCTGTTTGTCTTAATGTTGTGGACATGACCCTGATACTACTAATTTACTTAATGCCATTAATCCCATTTAAAATAACACACACACAAACTTATTTTCACAGTCCCTCGAGGCTCATCAACTGACCCTCTGAAGCTATTTCTGTCTACAATCACAGTGTGTCTGTACTGTAAGATATTTTATGCACAGTTGTGTGCATGTGTGTAACTCTGCGCCGTTAGCATAAGCTGGAAATAGACACAGTGGTAATGAGAGGTTCAGGGGATTGATCAGAGCTATGGAAAAACAAATACAAACACACCCACAGTGGTACACTCGCCGTCTCGATGGAGTGACAAATCTTTCGTGGTCTGACTGCAGCAAATGGAGGAGCTCTGTCAACACGGCAGTTTATACAGAGCAACATGCACAACCCACACTCGCATAAGCATACAGCTCACACAAAGCTTGACGTCTGAGTCAGAGGCTCTTTAAAGAGCAATGTGCCATCTATTCATACTAAGACCTTTCTTTGACCTTGACCTTTTGCATGTATTTGTGTATTTTATATATATTCACACATGTGCGCACACACACACACATACAGAAAGCTTTAATGGTCAAATTATGAACAGGTACTGCAGAACACACTCTGTGCAGACCTGACGAGTGAGTGTTGAGTGCGAAAAACTGAATGTGTGATTGAGTTTGTGTGTGGGTGTGTGTGTGTGTATTCCTCAGAGACCAGAAGTACTTAATGTATTTTAAAAGTTTTCAGAGAGTGTGTTTAAGCTGGGGCTATGTATACTGAGCGAGCTGCAGATGGATGGGCAGATACTGACATGTTAATGGCCTCCTGTGTGTGTGTGTGTGTGTGTGTGGGTGAGTGTGTGAGAGTGTGTGTGACTGAGAGACTGTGTACCAGCTGCGGTGTGTCCTGCAGCAGTGGCAGCAGTGTGGCCTCCAGGATGCTGGTCTGATCAGGGGTCAGGCCCTGCCACAGGGACAGCAGGAGCACGAGCAGGTGTGTGGCGCTCCGCAGACGAACAAACGCCTCTTCCAGCAGCGCCCGGTTCTCCTCTGCAGCCTCCGCCAGTGCCATCACCTGGAGGAGACAGGAGCTAGTAAATCTCTCCTAATGATCACAAGAATCACCATTGTAAACAGTGGTGATGATGAGGCCTACATGCATCAACAGTTTGCATTGCTATATTTACCACAGCGAGAATACACAGCATCCTGAATCACATAAATGTGACAATGGTATTTTTAAAAGTAAAGGCATTACAATGTCAACATTTCACATTTAAGGAGCTGTGAGTTCACCTCTGATCTTGATCCAGTTTGTTTTATAAAAAACTTGAATACTTGTCAAAAATTATAAACATGCTTCAAAGTCAACTAAGCAAAGCATAAATCTGGCGGCTACCCATCTTGACCACTGGTTCCAGTCATTTTGAATTTTTGTGTATTTTCTTCTGAGTCATCTCCAAAATTATTATATTTCCCTTTTTTTTTTCTTGCTGGACCAAATGATGAATCATTTGAGAGCTTTGCTGGGTCACTTTCCCAACAACACCCCCGTTTATCCCCAAAGACTTGAAACATCAGTGGCACAACCTGTGTAAACAGTTTTATGAGCATCAAGTCTGCAACTTCTTCATTACTCTTTCATTGTGTGTTAGCCTGAATTCACCCTGAACCACTTCATCTCTGTGTATTATTTTTAAAACAGGGGTCACAATTCCCTGCTGCAATATTAAGATCCCACAATTCCAGTTTGGCCTTTAACATCTGTAATTAAATTTAAAATAATGTGTAGAGATGACATGTGTGGCAAGATTTTTGATGGACTACCAGTTACAACGCAAGTCAAACATACTGCTTTGTCAGAGATGAAAGAGACAGTCAAATCATTTGTTACACTGTTATACACACAGGACAATTTTTTTCCCCCTTTCTTTCTTGTCTACTTTTAGCTAACCTGGTATATTTACAGACAGAAAAAAAACATGTATCTACAATGAAGCTAGAGCCTAAATCCGCATTCTATCTGAAGGCCACCAGAGGGCGACAGCTGTAGTTGCAAAAAGACTTCTGGTCCAGTAGAAGTTTATGGGAAAAGAGCTTTCAGTCGTTACCTGTGTAAACACTTTCTTACTCAGTTTATGGGCGCAGTCTCTCATTTTGGGACATAATGAATAAAAAATTAACTCTATTTCATAAATCTTGATCATACCATGTTTCAAAAAAGAGGATTATCTCTAGTGTTGAGGCTACATGACAAACAACCTGTCAAAGACAAGTTATCAGCCAACGGGTGTGTCCCTCCTCATCACATCCAGATTTTTGCAACCAAGTTGGCAATGGTGAAAACGCTTATCTCAAGGGTGTCACAGTCGATCTTTTATATGGTCTCTGGGTCTAATTCTAGTTCCCTTGAATGGTTTAAGACTCTTGACCCATATGACCCATATAAACATTAGTTTAGCAGTAGTCAGTTAAGCTACACTGGAAGTGATTCACAGCATTGTGGTGACCAGAAACTATAGGAAGTTTAACATTTCGCTACTTCAAGATACTACAGGTGAATTAACCGCTGGCAACGGAAAGTGGGCGGGACTCAAGATTTCAACATTTCTCAATGTCCACAAGAGCAACCGAAGCAACTACCTTAACCTGGGAGTGAAGAATACCATTGACTGATATATGACCTGGTAGTAGATATATTTATATTCATTACTAAATATAACTAACATTACATTCAATATCCACATTATAACACCCACTGAAAATTCCCACCTGTACGCTCTGTATGTTTTTTAAAATCATTGCTTTGACAATAACATCTTAAATGCACTACTTATAGGACAGTTCTGCAACAATTCTGTAAATCAATTAAATGTTACCAGTGGAAATCTTCCTTTTAAGAATTTTTCTAATATTTTTTCAACTTCTTAAAAATTCTTTCACTCTTTCCTTTACCAATATATTCTTCAACGGGAGGAAATAAACCCCACTCCATTATTTCCATGCCCTTCAGTCTTTGTGTTTTATGGCTCTTTCCTGCAGACTACTGGATTTAGTTTTTTTCTCTGAACAAACTGGACTGCTGTTCTCCTGTTAGAGCACTGGAAATCCCATTTACAGACTGTTTATTACGGATTTGCTTCTTTCTCAAGTGTAAAAATAAACTAAACTAAAAAGACGAAACACAGCAGAGTTCAAATAAATTGTTCTCTATATGTAGAGACTGCTTGCTCTGATGACTTGCCCATACACTCGGTTGGCAGTATTTTTGAAGGCATGTTTTCTTAAGAATTGTAGGAATCAAAAACACAGACGGGGAGCAAAGAAGAATGAAATACTTGCTTTGCAATGGAGACGAGGTTAAACAGCACAAAAGTGGGGGTTAAGCTCTTCTAACGTTTACTCAAGTACGCAGGTCAGCAGTAGAAGGCAGAAAGAGAGAGAATACATATATGAGGTGTGGTAGGACCAGGTGAACTCTGACCTTCAGCGAGGGGTCAGTCCCTTCATCCCTCTATCATTGCAATAACAGAGGAGTGGAGATGAATAGAGAACAAGCGATGACAGGGCAAGACGGATGAATAAGAAGACAACAAGAAAGGGCAAGCCGGATGAAGACAAGGAGGGAAATGAGAGAAGCAGGAGAAGGAGGAGAGAGATGAACGGACAGAGAGAGAAAAAGAAGAGGTGAAAGCAGATCTGGGACTAATGGAAGAGTGCGTATTCAGATAAATGAGTGATCTGCAGGCCTGAGTGCCAACGCACGCCAGCAGTTTGTTTGACAAATGGATTCAGCGCTTGCCATTTGATACTGCGAAAACAGAGATGGAAGACTCAGAAATGAAGTGTGTGTGTGTGTGTGTGTGTGTGTGTGTGTGTGTGTGTGTGTGTGTGTGTGTGTGTGAGTGTGTGTGAGAGAGAGAGAGAGAGAAGTGTGTTGGCCGGTTGCCAGCTGCTGCTTATTGCCTCTTTGCTCTTTTATCCGTCCTCCTCGATGCTCCCTCATCTTCTTGCATTCTTCATCTGTTTGAAGCGGCCTCCCCCTCCCTAACCTCTGTGCCCTCCTCTTCATCATTCACTGCATTTTTCCTGTTGTTACATCATCTCTCTCTTCATCTACACTTTCTCCTCCTGTCTCCATCTGTCCATCCATCCTCCATCCCTCTGGCCTGCTGTGCTGCAGCAGCTGTCTTGTTTTTCTAAATCATGTAAGCTGATTTAGTTTGAGATGAAAGCAAACAACACAGAGTGTAAAGTAGGAGTCTCAGAAGTCACCAAATCCATGCTTCAGTTTAGTCGTTGGATGTTTTGCGCTGAAGGTTTCGTTTCAGAAATTTTAGACCCCGAGGACAAAAGAAATGGCGCTGTAAACAAAATATGCTTAATTAGGTCAAATTGATTGAGAGATGATCAGTTGCACCTTTTTGTTATTTTAAAAACTGTTATTTAAAAAAAGTTTTAGCCTCCTTATACAATACCATAAATAAATACTCTACTATACTGAAATTTCACTCTCCAAAACTGGAGCACAGACTTCTTAAACAGTCTTTTAGTACAATTAATCGCACAGCAAGCTGTATTATTTGTCAGGTAATTACATTTAAAATGGTTTAAAAGGGACAGGCTGAGCATAAACCTGATGATGTGACTGTTTATTACCAAATTACACAAATCACGACAAGTCAGAGGTGCAGTTCAGTGAGTCCATTTGGCTGAGGTGAAGCCAGAGAGAGACCAAAATCATTTTGTGTAGAAGAATTTCAGCGTGTTTATTTCTGCTGTAAAGTGGGATATTTTTTAACACTGGAGTTTGTGGGGATTGACTCACTTTTAGAGTCAACCTCAAATGGACATTAGAGGAACTGCAGGTATCGGCACCTTGACCTGGGGGTTGGAGCTTTGGTGTTACCCGTGATTTTACACTCGTTTGAAGTTTTCAGCTTGTTTGATATATGAGAAGTTTTAAAAATATTTGTTTTCGCTATTCTCTGAAACTTTAGAGATCTAGTTAAGCACTTTAGTTAAGCTGCAGGTAATAATTACTAATTAATCTGCTGGTTGAAGCTCACTGGCCTTCATATTTCTGGCTAAGTAAACCCCAAATCTTTGGCTGATGTTCTCCCCAGACTAATAAAATGAAGCAATCAGGGCTAAAAGAAGGTCCTCAAAGAGTTTCTGGAACAAAAAAAACAACACAGTGCAACAAGTGTTGGTGTCAGTGCTGTGATTTATGATGGAGTAATATTTATTAGTATTACCTGCTTCTGGAAAACGGTACAGTGCTCCAGAAGCCCCAGGCTCTTTTTGTGTTGCTGCTTTATCGAGTCCAAACTTCAGAATGTTTAGTTGACTGAAGCCAACATCAATTCCAGATGGATTACCATCCGAGGCGCACCTCATTTATACCCCAACTGTCTCGCTTTGTTGTCCCTTCTGAGCAGATCTCTGCCTTTTTATAGACATTTGGAGCGCGCTCAGTTTCAGTTGTGTTCCAGGTAACTCGTCCATGTCAGCCTCAGTCTGGACTCTCAGTGTTTTGACAACAGGCTGATCTCAGTTTGTCCTCTTGGAGTTCATTTAAGCACAAAATCTCCGTCTCTGTGGACGAAGTCGTGCTGTAATCTCGGCACTTCTGTTGGTGTTAAAATCCAACACGAAACGTCTAAATCTTAAATGAAGCCCAGCAGCTTTTATTTGCCTCATTTTGTACTTTTTTTTTTTTTTTACTTTACATTTCCCTTTCAGTATATTTCACTGTGCATGTCTGAAACAGTCAGTTTGACCTCGACTGCGACTCGGAGACCTTGTTGGAGCAGGTTTTCAGATCATAGAGACCTGTCGTTGTTATCTTGTTTTCTGCTGTTGTGTCTCTGTCGCCATGTTTCTGTCTTCCAGCTGCCTTCATCTAAACACACTGACGTGGTGTGGCCTTTGAAAAGCACAAATATGTCTCTCAGTTTGGGTGAATATTTAGGAACCGAGGCCGAGTTTGGCAGTTTGTTTGCTTTTTGCCTTCAGGTTTGCATTTCTCATTGATTAAAAGAGTTCTGGATCAGGTTAAAATACCTTTAAAGTCCACGGTCTGAAAGTCTGACGTCCATAAAGCCAGTGTTAAGATTTGTTTCTTTAAGTTGAGGTTCAGGACCTGGTTTCAGCAACTGTTTATGACTTAGTTTAAACTACTGCTTACATAAGCTTTTTGCAATTAAAAGGTAGTTACTAAATCAGTGCCGTGATCAGTACAAGCAGGAGTTTTATTTTGAACATTTGTGAATTTATTCTTGTAAATGTACGACACAGTTTCAGAAATTTTCCTCAGAAGATCGAGACTTGAGAAAAATCTTCTAGTTTATAATCTTGTAAAGTGGTGAGAACTTTTTCTTTGCAACTGAATTTCTGAGTTTATTCTTGTAAATATTTGAGCTTTTCCTCATAGATTTACCACTTCTTTCAAATAATGTTTCATTTTGTTTCCACCTCATAAAATTAAAGTCGGCAGTCTCACAATTGTAACAAACAGTTTCCGAAGGTTCGTTTTTGTTCATTTTTTGCTTTATTCTCATATGTTTTTTCCTCATAAATTTAAAGGGAAAATGTTTGCTGATCCAGATTATTTGAAAACCTAGATTAAAGATTTTAGACTAGCTCGCGTTAGCCTGCATGTAACCCAGTCCTGCTCAAAATGTGATTTAATACTAGAACTACAAACGCCTTGACCTTTACGTAGGAATTCAAACATTAGACTCTCAGAGATTAATTTAAAGCTAGCTGGTAGCATGGACAGAAACGAACGTCTGCAGCATGTTTAGTTTGATGTTAATTACAGTCTAGAGTAAGTTCTGAAATAATCTGTTACTCAGTCCAATCGTTTCATCAGTCTGAATCCAGGGAAAGATCTTGGATTCATAATGCTCTAAGTTTGTGTTTTCTAGGTTTTTAGAAGTTCTTAAAAAGTCCCGGTGAAAGTCGTGGATTGTAGTTTGCATTCATGATAGCTTAAAGAGCTTTAGTTTGTTGTATTCAGGATCTAAAATCTTTGGCTCGTCCTGGTTTAGTTCTAGAGTTGCTGAGGTACTGAGGTACAGCCATCTCTTAGAGATCATTCTGGGCAGTTTTTCTTGCTTTATTCCTTAAAACACTGATACTTAGGGTTGTTTAAATAGAATGTTTGTAATGTAATGTTTGAATTAATGGAGAGACGTGGCTTCTTGAGAGTTTTGTGTTGGAAAAAAAACCCCGACCTTGGCTTCTTCAGGTTGAAGGTTGAAACTGAAGGTAAATGTCGAAGTTAAACAATTCCTCTTTATAAAGAGGAGCGAAGATGTGTCGTCTCATACATGTTCGCTGTCTTTCAGAGGGAGATCGGAGCATAAAAATAGAAACAAACGAGTGAAATGAAAGAGAATTAATGAAGGAGATTATTCTGGAGAGCGCCAGGAGTCCCGACGCCTCACTTTGAAGGCCTCCTTCCTTTCTTTCTCTGCACAGAGGGATGGAGCGATGGAGGAGAGTTTCAGTCCCATGACGCTCGCTCTCATTTCCAAGTTTTTCCTCCCCGAGCGATGACGATGCAGAGGAGCTCTCGATTTCCTTTTCCCATGGTCTTCGTCCATCTGTTTCACTCCATCTGTTGTCTTTTCCCCTTCGTATCTCACCTGTTGTCCTTTTTCTCCTCCGTTTGTTTCAGGTGGAAGAATAACACGTTTTTTTCTACTCATCCTTCAGATGTGCTTGGCTTAAAACATGCAGCTGATTTAGCATTTCATCATTTCCCTTTTGTCATCTGGGCCACCCTTTCTTTCTCTTCCCTTCTTATATTTTATCCCATTTATAAAAAGAAAAAAGTCATGACACTTTAAAATAAAGCAAAGTCTGCTCGTGTCCCATTTTCACAGTAAACCACAGAGTCCAGCAGCTTAGGGTCTTTCACACGCTTTCACAGCTTTACCTTTGTTACTTTGTGACTGACTTATATGAATCCATTTTACTTACTTACCAGACGAATCCATGAACCCATCCCATAATTTTGACAATTTAATCTCTAGTCTTTGAAATGAAGAATTTCGACTTGCTACGTCACAAAAAGAACAAAAAAAAAGAAATAAAATCAACATTTTGAGATGTAAGAAGTCAAAATGATGAGCCTGGATTTCGGAGATGAAAGGAGAGTCCTGTGGTGGCATAAACCTGTCACTCTGCCTTCAAGAGGGTGAACTATAAATCACTTAGTGGATGTTTGCTTTTATTGAGCGTGAAGCTGCAGTGGAGGAAAGGAGGCGTGTTGGGTTTCTAACTCATGACCCAATTTTGGAGATTCAGCCTTCATGTAGTCGGGCCGTGATGGAGTCGTATCATCCACCCACGGCCTCACACCCTCTGTCTCCCTCTTCCTCTCGGTCTCGTAAACACGACGCGCTGACGGATTGAGTGAGTTCAGGTGTTCCTCCCACACGCTCCCAGATGCTTTCGCTTCATCTCGTCCGGACTTTCCCTCTTCTTGCAACGCGGATTCGTTCAGTCGGCGTCTGTGTTTGTGTTGCTGTGACAACGCCTCGGCAGCCTGGAAGCAGACTAAAAATACCAGATCGTAGCTAAGGGCGATCATCATAAAACACGAGAAAGCATCATCGCTGTGCAGATGTTAGTCAGTGGTCTTCTCAGGCGCGAGTCAAAGCCCCAAATCGGCTCCAAAGGTACCTCAGAGCAGCCCAAAGCGTCCTAATCCTGAGCGCATTAGGATTAGGACAGATGCTCACTAGTTTAATAATTCTGTGTTTCGATAAGAGGATGAAAATCTGTCGTAATTCTTCCTTTAAACCCGGCCTCACCTCCCAGTTCAACCACCAGCTGATGCTTCGTCAGCTGCTGACCACTGCCTTCGCTTTGCTGGTGCATCATACTGGGAACCAGCGGAGGGGAACTGGAGGGCCGTGATGGAAAACAGGAAGCAGCTGGGTCAACATCCTGCCCGGCAGGGAGGGAGGGGTCGGCCCCGACACAGGCCGCCGTTTGTTGGGTGGTTGAACAATGTCCCCCTCTGTGTGCCCGCCGACCAATCGAGACGCTCCTCTCTGGACGGTTTCCAGACAGATGAGATGTTGGCAGCAGCAGTTTGGACTCATTAAAGGGAGGAAAGAGGAGCAGTCGGGGTGCTGTGTGGTGGAAAGTCGGTGCTTTTAAAGCCAAAATTAGGAGATTAAAATTCAGAATTGAGACAAAAATGTAAAAAAAATAAAACTACATTAAAACATCAAAAGCCACCAGAATCAAAAGTAAATAAATAAATTGAGATATTTATTAGATTTTTGTCAGTCTGATTCCTCTGCAGCGAGCATCACGCCCTCTGCGCGGCCCAAATGTGATCCTCCAGGTAATGAAAACTGTCTTAGGTATCAGTGCGTTAGAAAACCAGCGTTTCATGAGGCTTTTAGCACTTCCTGTCTGTGCTGTGCAGTCTGAGGGTCTGCAGGCTGACACAGATTGCTGCACGTGAATTAGTAAAGAGGGGCTGGAGGCTCTAAGTGGCTGTGGCCCACTGGCCTACTTAACGCCGAGGTGTCTCAGAGTCCGGCAGGGTTAATGGAGCCTGCGGTGGGATGACGGCTACAGAAAACATCTGGACGCCTCACGCTTTCTTTTTTATGAAAGTCGTTCAGCAGCAGTTACTGAAATACAGCTTCGTTCATGATAAACTCCAGAGTCAGAGGTTAAAGGTCGCACGTCTCTGGTAGACTGAAGAGATTTAAAGTCCACCTATAGTGACCACAGACGTGTGAATGTCAAAATATTGAAATAGTAATGTCAAAGTTATGAAATTAAGTTGTTAAAATATTAATATTTGGATATTAAAATGCCAATTGTGACTTAAGAGCTTCAATATAGAGGTTAAAATGTGTTGTTTTGTGATTTTAATATATGAAAATGTCATAATTATGAAATAAAATCAAAATGTTGAGGTTGTGCTAGATTACCTGTCAAATGTCAGGATTAAAATGCTCATAAGTTTAAATGTGACTTTGAATATTTAGATTTTATTTGTTGTGTTTTATTCAGTAAAGTTTGTTTGAGGGTTTTAAGCATTTTCTATTTACTTGATAACAGAACTTACAGAACTACAGCCCCATATTTAATACTTTACCGTACAGTAAAGGTACCTTTAAAGGTAAGAAACAAACAAACCCAGCTCTCTGTAAGAGGCCACATTCTTTCAGTGGGAGGGCCCACATTTGGTCCACGGGCCTGTGTTTTTTCACGGGTGGTGTTTTGTCCTATTTAAGTGTGTGTGTGTGTGTGTGTTTAAAACCACAGAGTGTTTTTGTTAAAGAGCCGTCTGTGCAGTGTGAGTGGAAACGACCTCCCTGATAATACCAACATTATCGCACTCCAATAACACACACACACACACACCGTGTGTGTGCGCGCGTGTGTGGGTGGGGGGTTGACATCGTTTGGCCTCCACCCTCCTAGTTTCCCATGACCTCTGACCCTCGGCACCTCAGACGCTCTCATGTTCAGTAACTCTGAGCTCATAATCTCACCTTTGTTTATTTTAAATTAGGAGTTAATTTGTGGGGAACATTTAGAAGAATTTAGAATACAAATATTTTCTCATCTACTGATTTTGGCTTTATTTCCTGATTCTAACATTTGATTGATTGATTTTGAGATTAAAATGTTTAAAGAACATATAGATGAATGTAAGTTCATCTCCTTCTTCAGGGACTTTTTGTCTTATAAGTTTTTGTGCCTTATAGTGTAATTTTTTCGGTCGCTTTTAACCTCCGTATTTTCTCAGCTGTGGTTATAATTCATGGTTCTTCTGTCCCGTGATGGTATTTCTCCTCGTGTCCTGTTCAGTCTGCTGTGACGTTCGGCCTGGTGTTGGTCGTCTGTCAGCTTTAATGAGCCTCTGCCTCCTCTTTGTCACCCTTGACACCGCTGAGGAGGAGCTGATTGGCTGCCTCGTTACTCCGTCAGGCGTTTTTATTTCCGTTGTTTTCCTGAAGGCATCACGTGTTCCTCACAGTTTAATGACGAGTGATTTTCTCTCTTTGTGTCTTTCAGATGCGTTTGTGAACAGTCAGGAGTGGACGCTGAGTCGGACAGTGCCCGAGCTCAAAGTGGTGAGTGCAGAGCGTTAAAGGGGAGGGGCATCACCTGTCAGCGGGATGACTCACACTACGGAGATCATTTCCTGCCAAAACTTAACAAAAATCCCAACAAAAACTAACAAAAAAATACATAAATAGATAAATAAATACACAATAATTTCAGAAACATTATGGTTAAGAGATTTTTTTTTTCTTTTGAATGTCGAGATTGATTCCTGACCTGCAGGCTACAAGAACCGAATACGTGACGATAATCAAACGGAAAGTTCCAAGTTTGATCGTTTTAACTTTGAAGATTGAAAAAAAATAAATAAATAAATGATGGATGTTAAAATTGTGAGATTAAAATTTCATAAGTTTTACTTAAAGTTAAAAATTTTGAGATAAAAATAAAAACAATTATGAGACTAAGTTTAAAAAAATACGTTGCAAATGTGATTCAAAAGTAAAAATGATTAGATGAGATTAACTGAGGTCATGTCAAAATTATGAAAGTAAAATGTCAAAGGTCTGAGATTAGAACATGAAAATTCCAACATTACATCAAAAACCACGAGAAGCAAACTTTAAAAGCAAAATGTCAAAGTAAAATATTTACATAAAGTATAAAAACTATAAAACCAAAATATTAAGCTTATGAGATCAAAGTAAAATATTGCATTTTATGTCTAAAATTTCAAAATTATGATACAACTTTAAAAAGTTCAGATTAGCATGTCTAATTTATTGTAATTAAGCGTCTAAAATTAAAAAAAGCTTTAATACCACGATGTTAAAATTATGAGATAAAAGTTAAATATTTACATAACGTATTAAAATTTTAAGAGTAAAATGTCAATATTATCATTTAACTAGAAGTTCAATTTAAGTTGAGATTAACATGTGACATTATGATGTAATAAAATTATGGGCCTACCAAATAAAAACCTGAGAGTAACTGTGATTCATAATTCATTTCTGCTGAAGCGTTTGTTTGTCCAAACACAGAAACGGTAACAGGTCCATGTGTTTGACTGCTATCATCTTCACCAGCAACACTAGAAAACTTTTAAAACCAGTATGAGTCCCTGTTGATGGAGTGATTGCAGTTTGCTGAATGTATCAGGAGATGCTAATGTCCCTTCTGTCTCCCCCTCAGGGCATTGTGGGTAATCTGGCCAGCGGTAAGTCCGCGCTGGTCCACAGGTACCTGACGGGAACGTACGTCCAGGAGGAGTCACCCGAGGGTAAGAACATCATCACACGTCTGTCTTTGTTGGGTTGGACCAGCTTCATCTTCTTCTTCTTCGAATAAAACGGCAGAGCAGTCATCCGCCTCCTCAGACTGAATCACTGTGAAAAAACAGAGGAGAAAATAATGAGCAGATTAAACGTCATTTAACGACCTCCTTGCAGCACAGGCCTAACCAGCAGAGCGAAAAAAAAGCTCCTCAGTCAAACTCAGAAGCTCTCCAAGTCACATTAAAAAGAGATTTTACTCCACTTTTGGGAGAAAGCTTAAGGTTTTTTTGGGTTCAAATAAACATTTGCAGAGTTTGAGATTGAGTTGAGTCACCGATCAGATCTGCTGGTTTAATGCCGATCTGTCAGCCCGTCAGAGGGAAAATATATATCAGTGTAAGGAATGAGTGACTGAAAATGAATACTGAGTGAGATGAAAAAGTCAAACTTTTATTAGCTATTTGTTCTACTTACTGAAAAACCAACAAGTTTGACCTCTTTGGGGCTCAAGCGTGGATTTAAAAAGTGAAGAAGAAGTGATTTAAGTATAACGTCGCGCTCAGCTGCTTAATATCTGAGAAATGTTGAAGACCCGAAAGGTTAAGCGTCTCTGCTGGCTGACCCAGAATCACTTATGAAACTTTAAAGATGACTTTCTGTCTCAGGGAAAAGATGAAGCCCTACTTTCCTCCGGTGTCTCAGCTCGCACGCCCTGCAGGGACGGCCATATTCCTCATGTAATATTAAAGCTGCCCCCACACACACACTGTTACTGTACAGGACGGCAGCCTCCTCAGGCACAGGCCCACTTTACTAAACCCGCTTTAATATTTCAGCACATGAGCTGTTTCCTCTCAGGGATCCTGCACGCACAGCCGAGGCACTTTCTGGTCGCTTTCCTTTATCAATCACACCGACAGACGCTGCAGCGCTTTTACTTTCAGTCATTCATCCTTTTACTGTCCAGAGACGTGGTGCACCGAGCTCACAGCTCAAACCACCAGTGAGGAGCTTTTAGCTCAAGTTTCGTTGTTTAATTGAAGCAGAAAAAACACACAAAACCTGCATTCTTTCTGATAACCAACAGGGGGCGACGCCTCTGCCTGTATAAAGAAATCCAATGGCATAGTTGCCAAACTTGCCAAAATGAACAAGCCAACAACACAAATTATGCCATTAAATGCCCCTATAACAATATTAAAAATGATTGTCTATCACATGAGACATAAATGGTTTTTTTTCTGATGTATTATTTTTTCTGTTTTCCATTTTTATTTATTTATCTGTCTTTATTTATACACTCAACAAAAATATAAACGCAACACCTTTGTTTCTGCTCCCATTTTTCATGAGATGGACTTAAAGATCTAAAATTCATTCCAGATACACAATATTACCATTTCTCTCAAACATTGTTCACAAATCAGTCTAAATGTATGATAGTGAGCACTTCTGCTTTGCTGAGATAATCCATCCCACCTCACAGGTGTGCCACATCAAGATGCTGATCTGACATCATGAGTAGTGCACAGGTGTACCTTATACTGCCCACAATAAAAGGCCACCCTGGAATGTGCAGTTTTTTGCTTTATTGGGGGTCTGGGGACTCAGAACCGGTCAGTAT
>VVHJ01063889.1:4369-25326 GCA_015107715.1 Tylochromis polylepis
AGAAATTTTTATATTTTTTTTAATTTTATTTTATTTTATTTACTTTTTTTTCTTTTTTTTTTTTTTTTTTTTTTTACATATTTTTATTACAAACTTGGTTTAAGTGACAAGGGCCGAGCACATCAATCAACTTTTCTCCTAATCTGCCAGAAGTGATTTGATTTGCAGTCACTGCCTCTCACACATTACAGTCCCCTAAAAGTTACTAGGATTTTTTTTTTTTTTTTTTTAACTTCCAGCTAATCCTTAGGATCAGGACTTTGAAGGTCAGAAAATAAGACTGCTTAGAAAGGAAATAACAACCTGTATATTCATATTTTATTTACTAATTGTATTCTCAAGCTGACATTAAATCTGCTCTTTCATATTAATGCCATCATTCAGGGAATAAAAATAAAACATTTTTTTTATATGTGAAAATCTTGTTATTTTCCTCATCTCAATATAGTGATGGCCTTATGGGATATAGGCAAGCAAGTAGTACTAAACCTTTTTTGCTCTGCAGATTTTAATGAGTTGCTTTGAAAACTGATTATGATACTGTGGAAAAGCCAGACAAAATGTTATAGTTGTTCAGTATATTTGTGTTTCACTGCTGTAAGAAGATACATAACAACCCCCAAAATTCTGCAGCCACGCTAGAAGCTACATTAGGTTTTATGCAGACATATTGAAGCAGTAAATGCTGATGCATGCTTCTTTAAGTTTGTCTTATACATTTGCCTACGTATATATGCATAGTAACGGACTTATTAGTTCTTTTCATTTTTTATTAATTGTCTTTTTCTCTGTTCATTGGGCCTGAAGTGCTCAATTAAAGGACTTTCTGGAGACCAATCTTGTCTTCAGCTGAATTTTTTTTACAATAAATTATTCATGTTAATCTGGGGATATACCGGCACTGAGCAACTGACTAAGTACACCCATTCAAGTGTTTTTTAATATCGAATGAGCTAATCACACAGCCATTCAATGCATTTAAACACGACCTGCTGAAGTCGAGCGTAAGAATAAGGAAGAAAGGTGATTTAGGTGACTCTGACTGTGGCATGGTGCAAGATGAGCTAGTTTAATTGTTTCAGAAACTGCTAACCTAATGGGAGTTTCCCACACAACCATCTTACATAGAATGGTCTAAAAAAGCTTCACAGCGTACCCATCTTCTCATGGTTCCTTTCAGCAGAGAAGCACACAATGTCACAAAGCTCAAATAATCTCAAACTGCTTTCTTGAATGTGAAAATGAGTTCACTGTACTCAAACGGCCTCCACAGTCAGCAGATCTCAATCTAATAAAGCACCTTTGGGCCAGGAGATTGGCAGGAGATTCACATCATGGATGTGCAACCAACAAATCTGCAGCAACTGTGTGATGCTGTCATTCAGTATGGACCAAAATCTCTGAGAATTGCTTCCACCACCTTGAATCTGTGCCATGAAGAATTAAGACAGTTCTGAAGGCAATAGGAAGTCCAACCCTGAAGAGAATGGATGGATGGATGTTCAGTGCTTATAACTATACATGCTTAATTTAATTAACATGACATAAATAAAACCTCTCAGTTAGACATGAATTTGCTACGGCGTTGAATCTGACCTCTGAAACTCAGCTGTTCTTCTTTTAGTACCACACCACACTTTCATCATACTGAGTTGAGGAACTACATTTGCAGGAACTGATGATTGTTTGCTGTCTGGTCTCAGAGCAGTTTCCCAATTCTCTATCTCATAATCTGCAGACAGAAGCGGCCACTGGCTCTCTGCTCAGGAGCTGTTTTTATCAAGCAGCTGAGGGTGTACGGAAAGGATATAAAAAGGTCATCACGCCATTTAAACACAAAAAGATACTGAAATAAGATATAATCTGTTCAAACAACAGTGGAACACTTTTAGAATGAGTAAGTGAAAAATGTCTTGTTTTTTTTCCCCAAGTGTTTATTCATTAAAATCAAATAAGAGTTTGAGAAGGCTGCTGACAAAAATTTTGCCAGCAAATATTTCTAGCATAGCAATTCATATCAACTTCGAAATGAAAGGTCTCACAAAAGCTCATTGATGCGAGAGGCCTTTTCAGGCACAGTGATTGCAAATTACTTTAAGGAGATTGGTTCCTGCCATTGCTTTGTGGGGCAAGTGGTTTGCTCAGTGCCAGGATAAACAGAGAGGAGAGAAAGCATACTTTGCCCTGTTTGTCTCTCCCTTCTACATGTGTGTGTGTATATATAGTACAGTATAAGCTTGCTGACATACACATTTGTCTGAGCTTTGACACTTATGCCTTGGGTTCAGTGTGATGTATATTTTCCATGAGAAAACCTGGTAGTGTGGTAACAAGGGGGTGTTTGTTTAAAGGGGTGGAGTGTGAGCAATCCATGGAAAGAGAGAGAAACTGCAAAACAGAAGACATTTGAAATTCAAGATAGCCACTGTCACACAGCACACGGGGGCACTAAGAATTTCCATTGACTCGTTTCAGCAGCACTGTGGATTCTTTCTTTCTTTCTAGGCAAACTGAATGTTTATTTAAAGCTCATTACCAACCAGGGATCTATAAACCCTCAGAGCCCTGTTTTTCTTGATTGACTCTTTTTGAATCATTAAGCATTCTCTAATTAACAACCACATTTTCTGGCCTTTCATTAAATTTTTTAAAGGAGAAGGTGTAGCTGTTCTTAATTTCTTGTATACACTCTTCACAGTCTATAACTGCCTTGCATCGATTCAACAAAGTCCTGGAAACATTCCTCAGAGATTTTATTCCTTATTGACATGATAGATTTATCAGCTCCACATCCATGATTTGAATCTCCCGTTCTACTACGAACCCAAAGGTCTGAGGGATCTGGTGACTGTGGAGGCCATTTGAGTACAGTGAACTCATTATTGTCATGTTCAAGAAACCAGTTTAAGATGATTTGAGCTTTGTGACATGGCAATGTATTCTTCTGGAAGCAGCAATCAGGGCACATAGGCACATCGGTCTAAAAGGGATCAACATGGTCAGGAACAATCCTCAAGAGGGCTGTGGACTCTAAGTGATCCAAAGTGTGCCA
The DNA here is from genome assembly GCA_015107715.1 of Tylochromis polylepis. Classification (NCBI taxonomy): domain Eukaryota; kingdom Metazoa; phylum Chordata; class Actinopteri; order Cichliformes; family Cichlidae; genus Tylochromis; species Tylochromis polylepis. The sequence continues at coordinate 7,422 of VVHJ01063889.1, forward strand.
TGAAACTATCCTCCACACCCTTACGCCACCACCACCGTGAACCCTTGGTATGAGGGATGATGGAGCCATGCTTTCATGTATGAGCCATAGCCTGAGTTTCCTGTTCTTAGCTGACAGGAGTGGCACCCGTTATGGTCTACTTCTGCTGCTGTAGCCCATCTGCTCCAAGGTTTGACATGTTGTGCATTCAGTGATGCTCTTTTACATACCTTAGTTGTAATAACTGTTTATTTAAGTTACTGTTACCTTCCTATCTGCTCAAAGCAGTCTGGCCATTCTCCAGCAAGGTTCAGCAAGCTACTTTTATTCAGAGAACTTCTGCTCACTGGATATTTTGTCTTTTTTGGACCATTCACCACCAACAACAATACCAAGATTAACGTTGTTTAAATAGCCTTCCTTCCTCAGTCTGATGCTCAGCTTTGACCTTCATAGGTTCTCCATGTCGACTGAGTGCATTGAGTTGCTCCCATGTGATTGGCTAATTAGATACCTGCTTTAAGTTGAACCTAACAAAATGACCAGTGAGTGTATATCCTAATTTATCAAGTGTTACCATTTACATTTATGACCAATTTCACATATTATTTGCACATAGTGTCACAAATCTGTTATGAGTTACATCCAACTACTCAGATGAAGTGCTCACTTGAAATGCTAAAAAAAAACCCTGTCATCACTGCAATTTTTGTGTTTCATTTTGCCTTGGCAAAGGATACACTTAGTTGTCAACAAAGTGGTTACACCTCCTGGCAGAATGTGCGGTGCCTGATTTTTTATTTTTTCCACATCGTTGTGGAAAAAGTAGCAAGTTGTCAAAGATAGTACCCAATGACACCTCAGGCTTTAAAAGAGCATGTTTACATGTTGAGATTCAAGTTATGGTAATACTCTGACAACACCAAAAATCAGGATCCGTGAGATGTAACTAATTCGTACAAAGTGCACGTCTTTTGTCAAACACGAATTGCTCCTCGAGCCAAACAGATTATGTGCATCAAAGATTTCTTAGCTACGGCTTTCAAATCAATGATGAAAATTATATGTTCACAAGGATCACTGCGGGCAGAAGTAGTTATTAATTGCTTTGCTTCAGCAGCTTTCCGTTTTCTTTGATTACAGTTCTTACCTAACTGAACAATGGTCCAGCTCTTTAGTTGACTTTTTGCTGCAATTTGTCGCAATAAAGGTGGATGGTTCTGTTGTGTAATAGAAAATTTTGCAGTATGGAATGATTCACAGCAGGCATCATATTCTATGTTTATGCGCCACAGCAGGGATCATCGTCTATGTTTATTTTATCCTCACATTTCACAGTCCATCATGCTTCCTGTGGTCTCTTCAAGCACAGTGTGTTGACACACTGCAAAAGCGATCAGGAACTTTGTTCTCATTGGCATGCATATGTGCTCCGAGTAAACGCATTGCTTGTATGCACAGTGAAATTTTGTAAGCATATTGTCCTGGCAGCCACACTGAATGAAGATGCCTGTGCAAACGAAAACATAATGACTTCATGTCAAAACCTAAAGGCTCTGTTAACTTCAGTTTAAATTAGAAATAGAAAAATGAGATCCCACAAAGCTAGGAAAATACTTTATTTCTCTCCCTGTCATCTCCCATACTGTTTTTATGTGCTTTATCATTGTTTCTCTATATGTCATGATAAATTATGCATGCAGAGCAACCAACAAAACCCAGTCATGCACATAATTAAAACAAAAAGAATCACATCAGCACTTTTTAAACTGTGGAACAATGCAAACATGTCTTAAGTAAACAACGTCATGCATAATTAGATGGGCTAAAAAAAAGAAAGAACTGTGCTATCTTGTAGGAAGCTATCCACAAGGGTAGATCTGGTGCTCAAACAGATGACAAATACTCTCACCTCCATTTCCTCTGATCACAGAGATCTGAAGACAATGTACACTACATGTTATTTTCCCTCCCCCAACTCCTGCACCTAATTTAAACAGTGCTTTGAAAATAAATTACGATCTGTTTAAAGTGAAGGAAGTCAAGTCACTGCCTAACAAGTGTTGAAGAAACAGGCATGGACATGAGAGGAAACAAAGTGTTATCAGACACTTGAGCTTAATATATATTTATAGCACAGAGACGTGAAAAAAAAACCATGACCCAAAAACCTATGATCTCATTATTTAATGAGATCATAGATCAAAGGAAGGACCATTTTACTATAAACTTCTTAACAGAACTTCTGCAACATGTGGAGTGGTGCCCTCATGGTCATATTTGTTTTAGATCTGGACGCTATATGCCAGTTTTTATATACAGTCTGTGATAACTGCACTCTCCTGCCTGCCAGGTCATTAAAATATGCTGAAAGAGAAACACATCAACAACAACAATGTAAAAAATAAATTACAGGTGAACTTGTTTTTATGAGGGGACCTTTCAAAATGGGACACAGTGGAGCTGGAGCACAATGAAAAATAATGTGGGCAACGTAACCTAAACATTGAAATGTTTGTTGTGTTTTTGTTAGAATGGATGAGTATATACAGTCATGGTAAAAAGAAAGTACACCCTCCTTTAATTCTAAGGTTTTATATATCGGGACAGTGTGTGAAAATTGATTATTCAATTAATTGATAATCAGCAAGTGCGAACATCTATGAAATCTGGATTTTTGTCAGTTTTACAGGTCTGGACCATACAGGTGTATCAGGAGTGATCTTATTAAAGCAATTGTTGCTGACTGTGATTCTGGGAAGGTTTATAGGTCCATTTCCAGATTATCTGAAGTCCATCATTCTACTGTGAGAAAGACTATTCAGTGGAAAACATTCAAGACAGTCTTCCCATAGTGGATGCCCCAACAAATTCACCTCAAGGTCAGACTGTGCCACACTAAGAGAAACAGCTAATAATCCAAGAGCTACATCTCAGACTCAGACAGCATGTTAAGGTACATGACAGTACAATTAGAAAAAAAGCTAAACAAGTATGGCTTAGTTTGGAGGGGTTGCTACAAGAAAGCCTCTTCTCTCTATAAATAGCATGGCAGCACAATAAGTCTACAACGTTGCATCTGAATAAACCATAAGATTTCTATAAAATGTCCTTTGGACAGATGAGACCAAACCACATTTGGTGAAAACTGAAACAGCATATCACAACAATCATCTCGTCAACTGCCAAGCATGGTGATGGTGATGATTTTGGTTTGTTTTGCAGCCACAGGACCTGCGCGCCTTGCAGTCACTGAACTCTGTAAACCAAAGTATGCTGAAACTGGGTCATGCAACAAGAAAATTAACAGAAGAACAGCAGCAAATCTACAGCAAAATGGCTGAAAAAGTAAAGAATGAGGCATTGCAGTGAGGCCAGGAAACCTCAATGAACTGAAGCAACATTGTAAAGAAGAATGGGACAAAAAAAATCCTCCACAACAATGTGTGAAATTGAGAAAGTCACACGATTATGACAACGATTACATCAAATTGTCGCTGCTAAGTTGGTTCTGAAGGCTGCTGAATCATGAAGTGTGTTTTTCACACCTTGCTTTTGCATTTTGGCTTAATTTTTGCTGGCCAAATAATCAGACCATTTTTTTATGATTTCCGTTTATATAAAACCTTCAGCAGAACTGAAAGAGAACGTGCTTTCTTTATATCATAACTGTAGATAAGGTTCAGTTTTTTGGTTTTTCAAGTGTTTCAGTTGTGGAGAAATATCTTTCCGCAAGTGCTGGGAACATTCACCGCATGGATTTCGTGTATCAAGTGAGCAGCATTAGAAATCTTTAGCAAAAGCCTCCTCAAGAGTCACCATTGACAACAACCAGCTGCTTCTTTAACACGCATGTATGTTTTTGAGACACCTGCATTCCTATACAGTCAGGTTATTGTTTGAAAATGGGAAAATCAGTTTTATCAGAAATTCTTGATTGACGAAATTATGATGTTACCTATCAACTGCTAGCAATTTAAGGAAATTAGCAGAATGCTAGCATCCCTGTGTTTTTTTCTACACGCAAGTGTAAACAAATATATTTCCTGTTAGCTTCATAAACTCCTGAGCATATTGACAACTCTGGGAGTCCTCACACCAATAGGTAGCATCACAGTAGCGTCCATGTTGGACATTCAGTGTACATTTTCACCCCAATTTCAGTCTCTAGAATCAGTGCTTATATTTGTTTATGGATCTTACTGAATGTGTGACTCATATTCCAGTATTTAAGGAGATATCCTTGGATTAAGCTTCAATATCCGTTCAGTACTAGGAGAGGTTAGCAAACGACAGAAAACAGGAAGTAACTACTCAACTGTTTACCAAATTTCACAAAAAGCACCTCTAAAAGTCTCTTCTGGTTGACAAGAATAGATTACCACATAAAAAACCCAGCAACCTGTGAATTCCTGTTTCACAATTACTGATCACTATTTTAATAATTACTGTCTTGCCTTTGCACAGACAAGCTGTTCTCTCTTTGTCTTTGTAATAAGAAAAGCTAACCAGCTGCCGACAGCGGGTACATATTTAGCATGCAGGCATGAAGCTGAATCAGGTAACTCTCACCTAGAAAGTAAATGTAGTAAGAATACCTCACAAAATATCAAACTGTTCCTTTAATTTTTTTCAATCTTTCACATCATTATACATTTTTATTTCTGTTGTAAGAAGCCTGCCACAGTCAGCATTTAATAACCAGTAATAACTGTAAATTTCACTTTGACAAACACAAACCACAATGATGTGCTCGGCAAACCCCCAAACATGGCAATGTGTTTTCTCGTTAAACGTTTCACTCTTGCACTTATTAGTCATCATACGTTGCCTGTGTTTTGCAAGGCAAGCTTTCAAATTAAGCTCAACATGTACAGTTTCTCTCTGCGAACATAAAGCAGAAGAGACAAACCCAAATTTCCACATGGGGACGTATCTGTCTGAGCCGTAATGAAATGAGTGGGGCCGGTTTTCCCAGCAGCACTTGAGCAAGAAGATCAACTTAGTGCCAAAATAAGCTAATGCATAAAGATGATGATACTGCTGAGACGCTTCTGCTTAATTGGGCCTTGAGATGTCGTACACTTTCAAAACAAGGAGGCTTCAGGCACAATCCACTTGAAGCCCAAATCGTTTGATTATTTCAGTTTCTCCTTACTGGAATTTTTGAAAAGTATGTGGATTTAATTAAGCTAAAACAAAAAAATTACTTTGACTACTGTTCAAACCGGTTTCTAAAAACTTTGTACACACGTGAATAATGAGGAGTTCAACTTGATCAAATTGATGAGCATTATGTGTGTATCTCAACAGAATGGCAATAAAATACAGCTGGCAAATAGTGTTTTCCAGCAGTGTCCATGTAAGCACTCATCGAACTTTTTAAAGAAACACATGTAAAATGGATTTTGCAGATACAAGGCACAATTACAAGTGCAGGGGAAGCTCTCAGCATGATGAAGTATGCAAAGATGTATGCTCAGACAGTGATTTGTCACTGATTTGTTTGGTCAATTAAACGCACTTTTGACAATCTGAAATTGTCGACATCCGTGCTAGGAAAAAGTCATTACAAACAAATTTAATGCCAGTTTAATGTGTGTTGTTTGCAATGGTCTAATCAGTCAGTGTGGGGGGAAACATCCTCCATTCACCTTTTCTGTGTAATGACTTCAAAAACAGAATTATAAAAGTGCATATGGATCTGCTCTAAATTGACTTAAGCCACCTCTTTCAATTGTATTCATAAGTTTTAGAGGAATAAATGTCCAAAATTTCCATAAATATATGACTAGTCATCATTGCTAACACCTCCATAGGTATGAGTATCTAGTAAACATTTCCAGTGTTGTTTGTTTGTCTTTTGATGGGTTTTTCTCACTTAATCTTTTACAAATCCTCTTTTTTAATGCTTATTTGGCCCTGAATAAGTGTAATAGTGTAAAAGAAAAACAAAAAAACAATGAAAGGGAAGTTCCGCTCCTGTGAACAATGCTGTAACATCTTCAAGAAACGGGAGGAAAATGTTGGAATGAAGAAAGTTTCTTTCTGTAGGCAGTGAGTTCAGCTTTTTAGATGTCAGTGCCTTTTGATTTAGAAATTGAGAGTCAATCACAGTCTGCATTGCAGCCTGAATGTGAGTAATGCAGCTTTCTGCGCACTGGGCAGACCTTAAATTGGCTCTCTCTCCCAAATACACACGCACTGAATTTCACATGGGAGCTCTAAGAACAAAGTGCTCTCAATAACACTGTGCTTCTCTCTCTCACACACACACACACACACACACACACAGACACACACACACACACACTTGCAGTTATATATGTGCTTCTGTCTTCATATTTCTTCCTTTATGTACCAAACACTAAAAAAAAAGCGCATAAAAATGCTGTAAACATTGTCATAAAACCACCGCACGGCATCTTATGAATGCAAAGTGACAACAATATATACACTGTTTACATATTTCAACCACATCTGTGCCCACTTCTAAGAGAAGTTCATCCTTTTTGTTTGAATATCAGCTCGACGGAGTCCAAGAGCGTCCACGGTTTATGCTTTTCAGGGACGCTCCATCAGCTCCTTTCCATAAACTGATCAGCAGTCTCAGCACAAAGAATTTCTACTCCATGGCCAGAGCGACCCGGTCAGGCGTCATCGGCCCCGGCTTGACCGAGATCCACAAGTCTTCGGTATTGGCAGAATTTTTTTTCTTCCTTGTTTCTGACCTTGAAGACGACACGGCGTCGCTGCAGCAGCAACAACAGCAACTGTTGGCATGACGACAGCAACAACAGTGGCAGCACACCACCACTGTTGTGAGGAGGACGAGCAGGGGAAGCATCAGGAGGACCACCAGGCAGACTGTGTTATAGGCCCCCTGGTTGTGTTTTTCTGAAGCCAAACGCCACAGTTGGTTGAAAAAATCCTGAATGCTGTCAGTTTTCCCATCCATGGCTTTAGGATACGTAAGGCCTTTAAACGAGACTATCTCACTGTTGGAAAAGTTTTGTTAAATCCTTTAGAGAGTTGAAATAGTTGTGAGACAGCAAATGTGCATGTTAGGATACTGGGATACTAAAATGATAAAGATATACTGTCCCTCTGAGCCCTTTGCGTGGTTGGATTAAGGTTAAAAAACTTCCCAAAATGAAATAGTTTCCCTGAGACTCCCCTCTATCCGACGGGGGCTGTGCTGTCTGTGTTAAATGGAAAAACTAGAAGCAAACGTCACAGATGCTTTCTGCTTTAAAGTGCTCCTTTGGAGAAGGCCAAGGCCCGTTTAAACAAATCCACATGACCAAGAGATCACTTGGTTAGAAGGAGGCTTTCGATATGAGGATTCGAGGAAATATCGAGGAAAGCGGAAGTTTGTTTATCCAGGTCGACATTCCAGTAATTGTTTTTGCCAGTTTCCTCTTGTCCTCCTCCCCTTCAACTTTCAGTCTGACGAGCTGTAGAGAAGTGGCTTAATGTGGATGTATCTGTAAAAAAAAAAAGAAAAAAGAAAAGAAGGTTAACATGAACAGAAAATTTGGTTCCAGGCAGACAGCTAGTCTCCCTCTCTCTTTCCCTGCCTCCCAATCCATCTTTCTGCCTCTGTCTTTAACATCTCTACTCCTGCACCCCACCCCCCATCTTGTCAATGTCAGCTTCGGATTTTTTTCAGCTTTCCCTTCATTAATATTGCAGAGGAGTCATTCATGATTCAGGGCAGCTCTCTCTCTCTCTGAGAGTCCCACTGAGGAAGACAGTGGCAAAGAGAGAAAGTAAAAAGGAGTGGAAGAAATGGAGGGAGATTGTGTCTGAGGGAAGGCGAGACTGAGAGAGAGGTAACCAATCTTCCTAAGAATCCCGCTGAGATGGAGAACGTGACAGTGTCAAGAAAAAAAAAAAAAAAAAGGAGCCAAGTGGGAGAGAGGTAGGCCAGAGAAAGACCTGCTACAGGAGGCTCATGAATATACAGGTATCATGGATCCCAAAGCAGGAGATGGATGGGGTCTGGCCTAAGTATTTCTAAATGTCTGAATTTAACAATTTTACGCTGGTCTCAAATAAAACCACCCTATAACAGCTCTTGTAATAGGAATCCTTGATATAGGGAACTTCAATTGTCAGTCCTACATGGAAATAAAAGTCATATTGTTCCTTACTCTGAGACTAAAAAGCTATTTGATTAACCCTGAAGCCTTGAGGCAACATCTTTATTTAAATGCTGTTAAACAACTATAGTTTTTCAAACACCATTTGACTCAAGTATGCTCCTCAGAGTCTCTGTAGCTTTTGGCTACAGGGCTTCTTTGTATTCTGTTCGCAGGAAGGAAAAAGATTTTCATCTCACATTTGGTTGCTTCGTATGCAAAGAAAGAGAGATGAAGATGCACCTGCAAGTGGAGAGCAAATAGGCACGGCTTCCACCGTGCGTTGTGCCTCATGTGTGAAATTGGTTTACCCACAGACAGCCCGCTAACTTCCCTCCTGTTCATTTGCTCAACAGGAAGCTAAGCACTTAAAGCTAAGTACCACCTGAAATGTTTAAGTGAGAGATCAGAAAGAGCAATCCCATTTCAGAAAATAGAAATGATCTAAACCACTGTATGAGAAACAGTGCTTGGTTTCTTTTTTGGGTTATTAAAGACTTTTCATGTTAGTTTGTGCCATTTTGGTTTGCTCATTAAAAAAAAAAAGAGAGAGAGAGAAGCAAATGAGGTCACGGGCAAATTTAAGAAAAAAACAATCTAGATTTTGCTGAAGTGGGAAAATTTGGGTCTACTAATGAAGAAAAATGCACACAGCATAGACTGACAGTGAGTTTAATGCCACTCAGTGCTCCTCTGATGAGAAGAAAAACAAGGGCAGCGTGCGTCGTTATCTCGTTCTGCTGCAATAGTTTACTAACTCCACCAAATATTCATCTCCATATAGCAGCAGCACATAAAAGCTGTGCACAGGAATGTGCCTTATTTCAAAAACGTGCACCATGTTCGAAACAAAGGCTGCCTGCAGGCAGCATGGAAAACCATGCACATTCCTGAGAGCGATGGCGTCGCTGCCACATCTTTCCTGATTATTGGCTGCAGGTACATGTTGTTGTGATGAGCTTGGCTGAGCTGCAGCACCTCTGTGCACGCTCTGATCATCCTGCCATTATGAAAACTCTGCCACCGCGGCAAGCCAGAGCCGCTGAGCAATAAGTTTGTCGGAGAGGGACAAAGATCGGGAGTGAAGCACGGAGGTGTGATCTAGCTGTAGAAAAGAAGTGACTCACAATGAATCAGTAGGAAAGTCATTAAATAGAATGGACAAGTCACTGAATGCTATGATAATTATAGCCTCTGGCCAGGAACAAAGAACCCACTTTGAGATGTGTTTATACACAGGTGAACTATAGTTGAAACACTAACAGAAGTAATACAATGCTGCGTTATAATCTACGTGTAATTTCATCAACGTGCTTAGGTAATTAATCCAGTGAGAGAGGTAACAACAATCTGATTGCCACTATTGTTTCGTATTCAGCAGGCCATTGCTGTGCAGTACTGTGAGATGACTCTGTTCACAATGTTGGCGACATGCATGTGAGCTGGTGTTTGTTTCTAACTTAATGGCGAAACCTATTTTAAATAGATTATAGCTATATTTTTACTAAAAATAAATTAAAAAGAGACTCACTCATGTAAACATTCTTTCAGAGACTCTCACCAGCTATTTCACTTTCTCATGGCTTTGTCTTCTTCTTGAAGCATTTGTACACAGGAAAAGGCCATTTCTGGGCCACACAAAGCCAGGAAGGGGCTGAGAAAAAATGTTATGATTGCACACAGTTAGCCCCTGCTGCTTTTTTAAGGAACACGCATGACCTAAAAGACAAAGTTGTGACAGAAGGCAAGGCAGGAATCTTTAATGACTTGCCTTGAGCACTGAGTCAGAGCAGATCGCTCATCAGTCAGCATTAATTCACAGCGCTTGGACATGTTTGGTTTGACCTGAGTCAAAAAACCAGTAAACAGCTAAACCTCTAGATTTTTTCTGCAGAAAACATGGTCTGTGTTTGATCTCAAAGTGCAGCTGTTTTGCTGTCGTAGCAACAGGCCCGCTGATATACTTCACCGTGAACAAAAGCAAGTGCACAAGCCCATTACATGTCAGACATGTCAGCTCAGTCCTAACTGGAATGAAATGAACAAAGTGGAGGTCACACTGGCAGTAAGAACAGGGAGGGGGCAGCCAGATGACGCTAATAAACATCATCAGTAAATTAGTCAGCCCTTTAAAACCAAAGTGAGGGACAAAGTGTAAGTTCTCAGAAACAGACGTTTGAGTGGGATGGTTTGTTTTAAGGAGACGAGAGTGTATTATAGACACTTTTGGCTGAAATCTAACCCCAGCCAAAACCAGGCTTCTTTTTTTTTTTTTTTAAATGAAGAAGATCCCAAAAGCAGCAATTTTACCTGAGTTCTCCTTTAATCAAACAACAAAAAACATCACCAACTTAAGCCACAGCAGTATCAAAGTATTCACCGACACTTAAGATCTCTTTGAAAGCAGAACCTTACCCCGCAGGCACTTGTGAAGTAGCCGGTCAGGTCTCCCGTCCTGTCTAATCCAGTCAGCTGTTCAAACTTCTGTTGTTTCTGTTTTGGCATCTGGCTTCAGCTCTGTTCTGGTCCCCCTCATTCTGACATCGTCACTTTCTGTTCCTGTTTCCCTCCCTACCCTTGTTTCATCCTCCTCCTTTTCCTCCTCCTCCTCCTCTCTGTGTAAGTGAGTGTTTTGGTCACAGCGTCACTGCACCCTGCCCACTTTGTGTAAGAATGGGCCCTCTGTCTGCGCTTACATGTTTCCTGCACACTGTTCTCAAGAGTTGTGGTTGTTTTACTTTACCCTCACTAAATGACATCAGGCAGAGAGACGGAAAGTCAGATAAACGGAGTTAAAAAAGTGTGATATGAAGTCACAGGAATGCCGTATTAAAAGACAAAATCCCTCCATAATAAGGCGTCCCTTATAAAGGCCTCCTCATCCGAAAACCTTGCATCAACAGCGGAAGTTGCACGCAAGGTTGAAATATTTTGCATAATAACACTAAATGACTGCTTGAACAAACACCGCTCCACCCATCTGTGGGCCCCAAAACAGGAATAAAAAGGGGGAACAAAAACTGCGCAAGCGTACGTTTGTGTGTGCTGTAAATACAACCAGGTGAGTGACAGAGGTATGAGCAAGACATGAAAGATATGAAAGAGGGAGGTCATGTGAAGTGCGCGCACACACACACACACTCACACTCAAACTCGCATAGACAGACACAAACCCACTTACTATGCCTGTGGCGTTGTGGTCAATGCCCTTTCAGTTCAGTCAAGCAAAAGAGGATTTTTATTCAAGTAAGAATCAAGAAAAAAAAGGGTTCAGCTGACAATAAAGAAAAATCTGTTCACTCTTCTCATCAGAGGGGTGTTTTATTAAAGCACCTTGACACGCAATCTGTAGGTCCTGTGCATTCATATATTTTATGATGTGTGCTTTATTATATATATATATATATATATATATATAGACAATTAGTTCAGAGAGTGTCTAATGTGTGCCTGCAGAGCCTGGTCATAACCTCTATTAATTTTATGGCTTCATTTTCTGCACTTTTTTTTTCACTGAGCAGTGAGAAAGGAACTTTACTTTCACCACCCTGTTAAGAAACAGTAGGTGTGGAAGAAATCAAAAAGTTAAATATATAGCTAGCTTGATGCAAAAGATGTCTGTGCCCTATATCTGAAACATGATGAGATCAGATGAGTCGCTGCTGTTTTTATATTTATCCACTGCTGATATTGTATGTAGATGGGATGATTTCATCTGATAATTTAACAAAAAAAAAAGTCATGACTCCTGACAGGTTTCAGACTGCCTGAACAAGGAAGTGGGCTCTTTTGTAGCTATGGGGCATTGTTATGTGAAAACTTATGAGACAAGCCTCACCGTGTCTGCAGGTGTGTCTGAGCCATTTCAGACAAATAGCAACCAGCCGTTCACACACACACACACACACACACACACACTGAGCAAAAATAGTCAAATAGCCTCCACAAGTAGGATTGGGTTGAATTTACTCCACGGTTAAGCAAAACATCAGAAAATCTAAAATTACACACGTACATTGCTACTTAAAAAAAGAAAAGATAAAGAATTCTCTGTTTTTGAACAAGATGTATTTTAACTTGGCCTCTCACCTCCCAGTGCTGGCACGCTGCTTGGATCTCACACTCGTATTTGTTCTTTACTGACTCCAAGCACAGCTCCCTGTAGATCCCTGGAAAAAAAAAAAAAAATCTAATCTGCAGGAAAGACAAGATCCTTTTATACAAGTGAGAACTGTACATAAAGGAGGTGATATATATGCAGTTTCAATAGCCTCCTCTTTTGGGACAGTTCCAGAGATGTGAAAAAGAATTTAAAGGTTTATGTTCCCATGTATTATGTCACACGTGTAATCTAAAGTGTCAAGAAAATATAGTGAACCCTTTAAATTATCAGGATTTCTACACATAAGTCAAGATCGATACACACATGCTTGAAGCACAGATGAAGTGAAACTGTTTTGTTGAGATGAAAGATTTTCAAAATTCCTCCTCATGGTTGTGAAAATCTGAAATGAAGCTACAGAAATACTCTGATGGAGATTACTCCTGTTAAACAAGTTCACTTCAGGAGTCCAGTTAATTTTTCCAGCCTGCACTGTGTCTGATGATTCAATATAAAGCATAAATATCATTTAGTTAGACCGTCTTTGCTTGGAATTGTGACTTAGATGGAGGTCAGACCTTATTTTGTAAGTAATAATTGCAGAAATACTGTTAATTCAACTGGGTTCACAAACTATAATGTAAACTTTGTATGTCAAGGTCCCAGTCAGACCTATACGTCTCTATGACAACTATAGCATCTGACTCACCGGCCACTTTGGTCCTGATCTGCATGTTCTCCTGCAGGTTGGCTAAAGGTTCCAGATACTCTTGGGCACAACCGGCCATTACCTCCTGGAGCTTGATGTCCACCTGGCTCAAACGCTCCTTATACAACCTGAACGGCAGACAGTTGCATTTTAAAACTGTGTTGTAACATCTGTTGTCAGGCCCATTTTAGAATTGATGCATAAATGTGACTGGCATGGCCTGGCCCGGCCTGGTGAATGACAGGTAGAAATCTCTCCAACCATGCTGATGTGTTTCAGCCACACGGCTGAACTACAGGTTTGAGCCCAACCTGAATTCCACTGCTGTATATCTTCTCCCATTCTCTCTCTTTTCCCACTTTCCTATCCATTCTTCACAACTGTGAAGCCTAGCCTTTAAGCTAGGTTGTTTACAATAGTTGTTAATTGTGGTTTTCATCCTCCTGGTGGAGAATCCTCCTTCACAAATAATATCCTCCTAGATTTCCATCCATGGCCTTTCATAAGTAGTAATTCACACCATCTGGGAATTTTGCTAACAGACTTGATTTCTCAGACAGATTTTTTTTCTTCTCATTTTTGGTAGAGAAAACATGACCTAAGTAAGTACAAAAAAAAAAAAAACGTTAGTATTGTAAATGTATTAAAAATGTGTTGTGCAGTGTTATATAGCAGGAATAACATTGGACTGGACAGTAATAACACAGGAATGACACAGAATCCAAAGGCACATTGGAGGTCTGTACTGTGAGGCAAGATTTGGTGCTTACTGAGACAAATCCAGGTTCACTCTTGGGTTTTCAGTGTTACGAGGGTGTGTTATGATTCACTGTTTACTGGGAATTTATGCTTCAGCAGGAAATCTAGGGCATAACCTGGTGTGCACCTCTCTAGAAATGGACCTACACAACCAGTCGAGGCAGCCCACAACTATTGCAACTGGCTTTCAGTACCGATTGCTTATACTATCAGAAGGGCTGTGGGAGAATGTCTAAAGAAGTGGAAAAACTAGAGGGACAAATATATTAACCCTGCAAAAACTGACCACAGCAGAGAGCGGGGACCCAGGAGGGAAAAAGGGCACGATGACATGGTAATTAGCATGTAATGCACTAGCACAAACATAAATGTTGCAATGACATCGGCCAGGAACCTACGACCATTGGCCATAGGTTCAACAAAGATCATGCACAGAAGTCCCAATCAGGTCTTGGCGAGGTACACTACTGTGGTAATCTACAATACCAACCTCCTCCAGAGCAGGTTATGTTGGAGATAAGAGATCAGTGTACAAAAACACTGCCTACTGGTCAATCAGTTCTGTAAAATATCATCATCAAGACTCTGTGGACTTCAGTGTGCAAACAGTAAGTGAGTCTGCAGTGTTTATAGATGTCTTTGAGCATTACTATGCTCAAGTCTCTCCCTCCCTGTAACAGCTGGGATAGGTTCCAGATCTCACTCCACACACCTCTATGTTGGGGCAAACTGGTAGATGGCTGCGTGGGTATGTTGAACTTAATTTGTAGTATAGGCCCCTAGACTTGCCTCACAGCATACTGGAACACCATATCAGAACCAGTACTTTATACAGACTGTCTCAAAATGACAAGACAAATTCATAATATTGTCCAGTAATAATAGCTGAAATGGATCAAGATCCACGGTCCATTTCACTGGGAATATCCCAGATTATCTGAAAAACACCTCAGTCTGAGTCCAAGATGTCAGAGCTGCTTTCAGTGTGAAACATGTCAGAGAGCTTACTGTTCCTTTAGGTCAGTGAACTGCTTCTCCAGTGTGGTCATCTCATCCAGGCACTCCATCCTCCTCCTCTCACAGTCTTCATCGTCCATCTCTGTTCACATACAGACATGACAGCTTTGACAACCCCTCCACACCACAATTGCTTTTTATCCTCATCCACATGACATCCCCACACTGCACTTCACACCCAAGCTCAAAATGTCAGCCCGTTTTGAAGCGAAATCACGGACACTGTTAAACATATATATATGACACTCGAGTAGGTAACACGAGTTTAACTGTCGGTTAATGTTTAAGGCCTATTTTTCCCACCCGAGCTGTCTCCATCTTCAGACACAGACGAGCTCACGGTATCCTCCTCGTCTGTGGTGCTGCCGTCTTGCTCGGGAAAGTCCACCTCCATTTCTTCGTGGTTGCTTTCTTTCTTCTCCCGCGAGTGGACAGGCATTGCGACTGTCAGATAAGCCGGTGTTAACGGGGTGGCACGGCCCTTCTTTAATTTTTCACCCCGAAGAAAAAGCCAAATGCAACGGAGGTAGCTAACCGGCTAGCTAGCCCGCATCCACCAGCTGGAAATACAAACATGGCCACCGTCCACCAATCATAAGGCGCTTTACTGAGTTTGTCCAATCAAATGCTTCTGTGAACGAGCTTGAGACAGTAAGCTTGCAGGGATTTGTAGTCTTTTTTAAAAAATAACTTTTTTCAAAACGTCTCTTTATATCAAGTCTTTTGTGGGGACTAATTCTTTATTTTGTCCATAGTTTAATTCTTGTGCACTTAACTTAAACGTTAACTACTGACAGCAATTTTAAGACTCTTACACGAATGCATCTATATTTATATTTCATGACAAGCACGTTTTGTTAATATTACAAATGTAATTGATTTAGACAGGCTCGACACTGCAGACTCTGGTGTTGATCAAAATCCATACCTTTTAAAAAAATTATCTTTTTCATTTTCTATCTTTGGAGGGTTGTCATTTTTTTTAACCCATAAATGTACTATAAGTAGATGGTACTTGTAGTATCTATACTATACTATTACTGTATTATCAGTAGGCCTTACATGTTATGTTTTTCTTTTCTATTTTCTGTTTGATAGTTACACAGCCAAATTTTCAGATAATGAGTTTAGTGTATGTGGACGTAATTTTTGAGATCCCAAACCTCAGACTTCAGGCTTCTATAAATGCACCAATACAGACAGTTTGTGAAGGGCAGCCAATCAGAAGAAAGCTGTCTTAAAGGGAAGAGTAACAGAAAGGCCATGGTCATGTTACTTGATTAAAATAGTGGATAACATGAGGAGCTTTGAAAAAGACCGGAAAAATGGGCAAGCATAAGCATTTGAGACAAAAAGGCCAAATTGTGATGCCTAGACAAGTAGTTGAGAGCATCTCCAAAACTACTGGTCTTAGGGGATGTTCCCAGTCTGCAGTGGTCACCATCTATCAAAAGTGGCCCAGGGAGGGAACAGTGGTTAACCTGCAATAGGCACATGGGTGGCCAAGGTTCACTGATGTATGTGGGGTGTGGTGACTGACCTGTGTGGCCTGATTCAACAGATGAGCTAGCTCAAATTACCGAAACAGTTAATGCCGGTGATAGCAAGGTGTCAGAATACACAGCGCATCAGTTTGTTGGGTCCTGCCATCCTTGCTGATGTTACTTTGACACATACCACCTACCTAAGCATTGTTGCAGACCATGTACATGGTTTCATGGAAACTGTATTCCCTAATGGCTGTGGCCTCTTTCAGCAGGAACAAGCGCCCTGCCACAAAACAAAAATGGTCCAGGAATGGTTTGAGGAGCACAACAATGACTTTGAGGTATTGACTTGGCCTCCAAATTCCCTGGACCTCAATCCATTGAAGCATCTGTGGGATTTGCTGGACAAACAAGTACAATCCATGGAGGCCTCACCTCACAGCTTAAAGGATTTGTTGCTAAAATCTTGGTGCCAGATACAATACCACACCTTCAGGGGTGTAGTGGGTCAGGGCTGTTGTGGTATCTGAAGAGGGACCAACACAATATTAGTCAGGTGGTCATGATGTTGTACCTGATCAGTGTGTAAGTCAACTGTAGGGGTTTATAAGTTCCTCCAAATGTTTATTGTGTTGCCCTTTTTTCTTTACTTCATAATGCAAATCCTCTAATAAAATTTCCCAAACGTCCCATGAGCTGCTGGAAAAGTATATAATAATATAAAAAGCATATAATATAATATATTCAATAACTTGAACTCACTCAAAGGCAAGATGATACTTTTATTAGATTATGATTAACCAGAAGCTGTTAAAGCATAAAGCTGTGAAAAACATCTCAACAGAAATGGATACCATTTATGTTTCATTGTCTTGTTACTTGCAAATAAATACTAAATACCACCTGAGTTATGGCTCTATGAAAAGTGTTTTCACAGGAGTTAAAAATAAGCAGTGAACACATCTGCATGGGACTATGTGAGTTGCAGGTGTGGAGCTCTAATGAACATGGAGACTGGAAGCACGGCACAGAGAAAGTCATCGGAGCTGACTCATGAATGACAGCGTGTTAGTCCTGCAGGTCTGGACCCTTTATTTGGCTCTGGAAGCAGACAGGTTCCAAGCACCTGGTGCAGCTGCAGGAACACATTGCAGAGGTGTTAGAGAGCCTCTGCAAGCTGAGTGGCAGATGATTCAAGCACCTCGGGGTTAAAGCTGTCACGGCTCGATGCTTGACTCTATTCTCACTCACCTGGGTGGCAGTGATGGATGACTTGAGGAGTGAGAGAAGGCTGCAATCGTGATGTTGTGTTGTACCGTGATGGACAGTCGGAAGAATGAAAGTAGTGGATTTTCTTTTACTGGTGAACATTGCAGCACTTCAGTAATATAAAATCAGTACATGTTGAATTGTGTTAAAATCCACTGTTTAGTATTTGCATATGAAGGGACAAGAGACAAACACCATACAGGCTTTCTTACAGCTATTAAACTTAGGTATTAACAGAAAAAACACCATGAAATTGCAACCTTTAGAAGACAGAAACTAGGCTAGAAAATGCGATTACCCTGACAAAAAGTTGCTTGTTAACACGGGCTTAAAGATTTAACAAACCAAAGTACCTTGAATACAGCGGAATATCTCAATAACAGGAAACGCAATATAAGTAAAACGGAAGGTTAAATAAAATGATGGGGGGGGGGGGGTA
>VVHJ01063889.1:25346-35655 GCA_015107715.1 Tylochromis polylepis
AAGGGGGGGGGGGAGTTGATAAATAAAAACATCAGTAAAACAATAGTATGCCATGTAAAATGTGAATGTAATGCAGTAAAGTGGCTAGAACAAAACTGGCCTATAAATTCAATCAGGCATAATAATAATGAATACATATGGCTCACTAAATGTGGAAAAAAACAGAATGTCAGATGATTAAATAATTAATTAATTAATAATTTGAAATTATTTATGGATATAAAGCATTTATATATTAAAAGCATGAAAAAAACAGTGCTTGTGAATAGGTGAATGAGGCAAGTTGTATAAAAGTGCTTTGAGTGCTCAGTTAGAAGAGGAAAGTGCTAATAAGAACCAGTCCATTTACCATTTTTCATATTCTTTAATTTAATGATCCCTTATTTTCATGTGGTAGCCTTGTCTTTATTTTGAGCTCATTAGGTTATTAATTTACTTGTTGCCAAGAGAGATCTTTGGATGGCTCTCTTTTAATACAGTGATCTATTTCTTGGTAATGTAAATGCAGCTTTTTGATATCTGATAAAATCGATTTTTTTGTCGTGTAATGAGGTAGTTTAATTTTTTTAAACATTTGCTTTCATGAAATGTACAATATTCTACTTAGTATGACATACTGTACACAATGCCCACGCAGATCCCAAAATCTTCACCTTTCAACCACATGAGGGCGATAGAGACCTTTGATGGTGGTTCACCAAAACTCCCCAGTTCTTGAAATCACTAGTGAACGACACTGAAACAGAGACAATTAAGAATAATGATAAAATCAAACAAATAAAATGGTACACAATTGAACTATTAATAGCTCAATTCATTACATAAAAGACGAACAAATAAACTTTAGGCATCATAATATGCTTGCTGTTGGCTACATGAATGGTACAAAAATATGAAACAGCAAAGCTCTACCCAAGTGAGGGTTTGTGAATTTCTTAACTCTTTAACAAAAGTCTCAATAGTAGGCAGGATTTTACTTAAGAGTAAAGTCAAAAGCAGAGGTGTAATGATTCTACAGAAAGAAGGTGATACTTATTTGGCTGTGTTGCACAAACTAATGAGAATTAGGATACAAAGAAGTCAAGTAAGCTCCCAAACAATCGTATCCAGCACAGTTCAATCTCATTCACCACCAAATTAAAGCGTTTGAGTTCAGGAGTATTATCAGTAGTAACCATAAAATACATGGAAATGTGTGAACGGCATGTCGCAACATTGACCATGTAAATGTGGGGATTAGCCAGTAGGACCACTCCCTCCATGATCATGATCAGTAAGATCATGACCATCACCATCTAACAGGACAGAAGTGGTATTCAAATATATGCATCAAAGTGATAATTCTAGCTTTCAAGTCATTTGGTATTTAATGACTTTCTTTCTTTATCATTTTCCATCCATCCATTGTGTTATATTGGAGCCTATCCAGCTGCCATATGTTGAGAAGCAGGGTACACCCTGGACAGGTCGCCACTCTGTCGCAGGGCTAACACAGAGAGACAACCATTCACACTTAAAAGTCACGCCTATGAGCGATTTAGAATCACCAATTAAATTAACCCCACTAACTGCATGTCTTTGGACTGTGGGAAGCCGGAGAACCCACGCAGACACAGGAAAAACATGCAAACTCCAGACAGAAAGGCCCTGGCCATATGGTGGTTTTGAAACCAGGACCTTCTTTCTGTGAGGCAACCGTGCTAACTATTGCATATTGTTCAGTACGTTAGGAGTGAAAAACCCCTGCACCCATTAGGTGATCGTTGTGTTTGTAGGATTAGCAATTTTTGTGAACTACAGATGAACCGGTGGGATGACGGATGTCTCATCATAGCGTGGGATCATCTGTCTTTAGGCTGGTTGAGCTAAAAATTACATTCTGTCTTTCCCAGATTTTTTTTTGTCCACAGTGGAATATCTAATGAAGCGAAGGACAAGATCTCAAAGAGGGCTCAGTAAAACACAGTCATAGTACTATGAGGATCTGACTGCAATTACACCACATTTTTATGTTTCAGCCATGAGGAATTAAGTGTGTCACCTGACTAAAAATGTCTCACATCCATTTTTGCATTGTAAACAAGTGGATAGCGTGTCCCACTGTGGGATGGCATTATTGGCTTTCCTTTCACAAAGGTTGACCCAGAGTATCATATGCTAAAGGGGGATAAGCAGGAAGGCAGTGAAGTGAGCTTTCAGTGAATTAAACCGGTCGTTTTCACAATCAGCTGATTATTAGGCCTCAAGGTAACTGCACATGGCTATTTTTAGGGGGCTAAAGATGTGTATTAAGTTTCCTGTGTAGACATTTGTAAAATGTCTAAACTATCAGGAAACAGACAATAAAAAAGTTTAGTTTAGTTTTTAATGTTTCTTTTTTAAAAGTTACATTAAAGTCATTTAATGAGCTTTTATTCTCTGTGTGGTGGCTGCACATGCAGTTAGAGCTTTGAGAATGCCAGTCCACTAATAATGTAAAATAAATTAATCGATACCTTGTTCCTTGTACCTAGTACTCCATTTTTTTTTTCAAAAGGTAATTTTTTTTGTACTGTCACATTAAGGACCAGAAACTCAAGACTGGCCTCTTTGAGGTATAAATGTCAAGAGTACAATAAGAACCCTCTGATACGAGTACACGACCTGCAGAAGGTAAAGCCCCAGCGACAAGCTGCTATACATGTAACAGTACAATAAGGCACAATAAGAGAGTGTTGATTCCTCCCTTTATCTGTGGAAAAAAGAAGAAAAATGCCTGTAAGCTTTTTCCAATTTAATCTCGGCCTCTTCTTGAAACAGTACATTTGTGTTTATAATCAATAAATGGCTGTATTGCATGACTGTGGGGGCTGATTTCAGTTCTTCCTGGCCTTACCTTTGTGTCTATTAAGTCCTTCTTTGGAACTTCAAAATGCATTATTAATCCACATCCACAGCATCCTCTACTGGCCACATTGCCACTTTGGTCTTGGTGCTATAGTTGCTTTAGTAATGATAATAAATGATCAGTCAAAACATTTAAATAATTCCTTCCTTTTCCCACTTATCTCTTGAGTTTATGCTTTCTAAAACATCTTAGCTTCGCCTTTATTTTTTAAGCCAGTTGTTCAAGATTTCCACAACTCACAACAATTTGATCCATTCCATGCTTTATAATGCATTGGAAGTCTCTCTGTGTCTCCTGTTACTGTGTTACTGCAGCTAGACTGAAGGGGGAAGTTGTAGCAGATCACAAAGGTAAATTTTAGGTAGAGGCCAAAAATACGCTGCGGCTTTTCTGGTGGTCTGACACGCAGTAATGAATCCATTATGTGTCTGCTGGCTGCATTTGTTTTTCCTTTCTCCAAAAACACACAAAATGTTCCAATCTACTTACAAGTCACTGCTGATTCTCTGAACTCCTTTAACAGTATGTGTCAATCAAGCAGCATGAGCTGATGTACGACACCAAAGCTGACAGAAGGCCTGCCCGATGTTCACCAGATGCAAAAATATACATGAGCGTATTAGACAGTAAAAGATTTTGCTCAGTTGAATCGTGGTTTATCTTGTAGCCTCACTATTTCCGTGGTGTGTAGCGCTTCACACCGCTCTAAGTGTGTCAGGAAACTTTGCTTGTTTAATTTGTATTTAGGGCAGTACAGTATTCAGGCAGAAAGTCTGAGCTGTCTTTGTGGTTTAGTTCATAACACTTGTAATGTTTTTTTTGTTTGTTTCTTATAGTCTTATGCAGGGTTGACACAGTGGACAATCAATGAGAAACTTGAGAGAAGAGAAAGAAAACCAAACAGAGAATCACAGTTTGTGGTCAGGCTGGATGTTTCCTAATTTCCTTCCAATTGTATTACTTAAAGCTTTCCTGGAAGAATAGTAGCTCACTGTCACCTGCTTTGTTTTAACTGCTTTGTATGTACAGTCACATGGCTGTCAGAACTATAATAATAATGTGTAAGCAAAGTAAATCAGTGAGCTCAGATCATAGTCACTTGCACAGTCACTGCCCTGCCTTTTTTCTGACATCATGTTATTTTTCCATTAAAATGTGGCTGTAATCAGCTATTGTAATTATGATCTATTCTGCACTTGAGATAAAGCGTTTTCTCTTCTATCTCCTTTGAACCACTGGAGCTGTTGCTAATCTTGCCTCACTCTAAAGATAGCTTTAGTTCTTGGGCTTATTGTACAGTGGGAAGCTTTGAAATGGGGTAAATCCCCTCCATTAGCATTCCTCCTCTGCTTAACACTTTGAAATTTTTATTAAAATGTTAACTGCCGTTAGCCTGTTTCACTCACTACACATGCAAAGCCAGAGCTCCAACAGCCCCATGGCTTCACTGTGTCATTATAATGTCTTAAACTAAATTGTATATTGGCATAAACCACCAATTCCACATACAGTCATGTGAAATAGAATGTACAGTAGGTTTTTATGTATTAGTACACAGAATAATTCATCTAAGGCCCAGCAGTGGCTGCACTTCCTCCGTGTCCTGAGGAAGCATAACCTGGATCAGAAGTTGCTGCTGGCCTTCTACTGCTCCTCAGTGGAGAGCGTGCTCTACTGCCTGGGTGTTTGGTACACAGGGGCCACAACTAAGAACAGGAAGGCTGCACAGAGGGTAATTAACACTGCACAAAAAATCACTGGCTGTCCTCTGCCACGTCTGGAGGCAATCGCCAGATCCTCCTGTCTCAGGAAAACCAGGGCCATCACAGGTGACCCCTTGCACCCCGCCCACCACCTGTTTGACCCGCTGCCCTCTGATCAGCGCCTCAGGTCAATCAGGTCCCACACCTCCAGACTCTCAAACAGCTTCTTCCCCTGGGCCATTCGGACTGTTAACAAACACTATACCCTCACACATATATACACTGTATATATCCCTCTTGCTTGTATACATTTCTCCTGTTTGCTATTTATTCCTGCTGTCTACTATTTATATTTTATTCCGGCACAGCTGGTGTGGAGCACCCACAATTTCATTGTACATGTAAAATGACAATAAAGGACTATTCTATTCTATTCTGGCCTTAGCAGGTTCTAAAATTATTTAAGTGACCTATTGAACTGTACAATTATTTATTTAACAAAACCTGGGGCAAAATGTAGGAGTAGTGTGTGAAAAGTACACCCTTACCTCTTCTGTAACAATTAACAGGGTAAGTTACAGCCAGGATCTGCTAATCAAATGCACATGATTAACTGATCATCAGTAAATGTGAGCACCTCTGTAAAGGCAGAGGTTTTGGCACTTTGCTGGTGTGGAGCATTCAGGTGTGTGCTAACATAGTACATTGGAGAACAAGCATCTGCAGTGATGTTAGAAAAGCAGTTATTGCTGCCCATCAATTTAGGTAGGGTTATAAGGCCATTTACAAACTATTTTAAGTCCATCATTTGGCAGTAGGATTATTCATGAGTGTAAAACATTCAAGAGAGTTCCCAATCTTCAAAGGAGTGGATGTCCCAGCAAATTCACCCCAAGGTAAAAAAAAACAACCCCAAGAGGTACATCTCAGACTCTATAAGCTTTAGTTAGCATGTTAAATGTCAAAGTTCATAATAGTATAATTAGATAAAGACTGAACAAATACAGCTTGTTTTGAAGGATTGCCGGGAGCATGCCTCTTGTTTCTAAAAAAACAGAACTGGCAGCATAGATATGCAAAGTTGCATCTGAACAAACATAAAGACTTCTGGAACAGTGTCCTTTGGACAGACAAGACCAAAGCAGAAATGTTTGGACCTAATGCACAGCAACACGCTCGGTCAAAAGCAAACACAGCACATCAGCACAAGCAGCTCATACCAACTGTCAAGCACAGTGGTGGAGGGGCATGATTTGGGCTTGTTTTGCAGACACAGGCTCTGGGAATCTTGCAGTCATTAATTCAACCATGACCTTCTCTGTATACCAAAGTATTGTAGAATCAAATGTGAAGACATTTATCTGACAGCTTAAGCTTGACTCAAACTGAATCATGCAACAGGACAATGAACCCAAGCATAGCAACAAATCTACAACAGAATGGCTGAAAAAGAAAAGAGTCAAGGTGTTGCAATGCCCCAGATAACAATTCCTCTATAATGATGTGAGAGACTTTTAAAGTCATAATGAAAAAAGAAATTGCTTTAAGTTTTTGCTGTTAAATGTGGACCTTTTATTTGTTTTGGGGGGGTTTTCATGTCCCAATATGTAAAACATTGAATTTCAGTTCATGTTTTCATTCCAATTTAAGTCATTCCAGTTCACTCCAATGAATGAACTGCCAAGAATGAAGAAGAAGGACTAATGTTTTACAGGTAAGAAGCTGTTCTGCAATATGTTAAGGTCATGAAGGTGAACCTAAATTATAGCTACAAAAGCGCACAGAGCTTTGTTCAAATGCACTGGTTTCAAATGACTGGTAGCAGCTCTCATTTCAAGTGAAACTTTGAAGAATAGGCACATATATTTTTAAACGTTACATACATGCTGGTTACTTTTAACACAAGATGGGCATATTTGTAGAAAAGACATGCATTTTAAACTTTTAGTATGTATCTCACATCGTAAATACAGTTCTAGCATTTGTAACAAACCAGACTGCTGAAAAAATTAGTTGAAAGTTCAGTAAGTGATTTTAACTCTGCATTAAGAGCACAGACAGTTTGAAAACTAGACATAGCTTACAGGTCTGAAAAATGACGCTAGCGTGGAAGTAACTTATACTAAACTTGAACTTTTTTTAATGGCCAGGAGGGAGTAAAACAACTGCTCGTTGAATAGAAGACCATATAAAGACAACCCTTGTCTCACTTCATCTGTGACCTTAAACAACACTGATTCCTTTCCAGCAGTAATAAACTTAGCTTAGCATAGCTTAGATTATAAATGTGAGGAAACAGCTATTTTAGCTCAATCCAAAGGTTAAAACAGATCTCCAAGCACCTTTAAATTAATTTCTGGTGTGGCTTGATTAATGCAGACAAAACCAAAAAAAGTTCTTTTTTTCTTCTTCTTTTTTTCCCCTTTTTTATTTACTGGGAGTCACATGCTGGAACTTTTCCTCAGCTGACGAAAAAGACTTCCTGGAAACCCCACTAATTTGCCTGGCAACCTTGTGACTATGACGATAGTAAAAGTACTAGTTGCTGTTTGTACACTTTATGTACAATTTGGCCAGGCTAGCTGTTTTCCCTTGCTCCTATTTCTTAGGCTAAAATAAGCTAATGAGCTACTGGCTGTAGCTCTTTAGCTTCAAAGCCTACATACAGTACAAGCATGAGATTTTCCCAACATGCTGAACAATTCCAATAAATCTCAGAAACTCAAACATCTAAAAGATCCAAAAAACAAAAACAAACAAAACAAAAAAAGTCCTGAAATGGCCAGATACCAGAAAATTGTTACCAACTGTCATATTGTCATAGACCTGATGTTAGACCCTGTCATGTGTTTGCATGCTGCTCTAAGTTTTTTTTTTTTTTACAGAAATGATGAACCTGGTAGTGGTAGTTTGACCGTGAGAGATGCCTGTGGCAGTAGGGCAGTAGAGCAGGAGGAAAAGATATCAAATGAATCCTTATTATGGCTATGTATATGTGTATATGTATAGCCCACGGCCACAATATGCATGTATATATAACACCGTGGGAATGCCTGGGAAGGGTAACAAAGGTATTACCCCTTCTCCGAATAACACCTACACTTCCCCGAAGTAAATATGCATTTGCGCATTCAGCATGAAACTAAGTCAAGAAAGGGGAGGATCTCATAGTTTTTCACCTCACTTTGAAAGTTTCAGTCAATACACTGAGTCTCAGATGTCTTCTGTCAACTTTTCACAAGTTATAACAGAAGAAAGAGAAGGAAACGCAAAATCTTAAGACCGCACACACCACTGAAACAGGTATGGAAACCTGTTTGAACCATTTCTCAATTTGTTATGGGAAACACACAGGGTCAGTACTTTTCCTCGGCCATGCAGACTGGGTGAGATCACTGGAAAAGAACAAACGTCATGCACATTAAGTAATC
The DNA here is from genome assembly GCA_015107715.1 of Tylochromis polylepis. Classification (NCBI taxonomy): domain Eukaryota; kingdom Metazoa; phylum Chordata; class Actinopteri; order Cichliformes; family Cichlidae; genus Tylochromis; species Tylochromis polylepis. The sequence continues at coordinate 33,368 of VVHJ01063889.1, forward strand.
TAACCCTAATGATTTTGTTAAAGCACATTATAAATAATATCTGATATGTTATCTATGCAGTTATGCACTGACAACTAATTATGTTGCATCAGTGTGGTGAAGTCCCTTTGACAGAGAAACATCCTGACTCATATCATTTAACCCTACCTACCCATTATCAAATATAACCCATGGAAAACAGCAATGTGTGAACTTGTCATAGTAAAATACTCCTTTTTTACATCAAGCCACACATTATGAAAACATATGGTGGGTGTAGTTTGTGTAAACTTTGGGTGTAGAACTGCTGTGTCAGTACGCCCACACAAAAAAATGATCTTGTTTAGGTTGTCCACTGAGTGATTACTGTAAAAATGGAGTGATAGCTCCCTTCTGAAACAGGAGGGAAGTCATCATGAATGACAGGTACACATCTGGGAAGCTGAAGCTATTTTTAGACAACTAAAGTGAATACAGCCAACTAATGCAAGCGACATTGTAAAAAAAAAGAAGAAAATAAAAGGTTACAAATAAACCTTTCTGCTTATCTTATATTCAGTTTACCTTTATCTTACACTTCAGAGACTTGCACACACATTTGGGGAGAGAAAAGAAAACATCTGATTTCCTGCCACAAGATTAGAAGCCTTAAGGTAGCAGGCGGGAGGAAACATGTAGCCTTCAGGTTACAAACTGAAGATACAAACTATAAATAATCTGGTAACATCCATTTTTGAACAGCCATGTTACATTTTTAATTGTGATGTTGCACGCTGACTCCCTAAATTGGCACCCAGTCAGAAATGGCTGAGAATCTCAGGTAAAAAAAAAAAATCAGCTGGAAACATGCAAAATTAAAATCATAAATAAATAAATGAATAAGGCTAGATGCATGTATAGATCCTTGTAATTAACACATTAACATAGGCTAAAGAGAGCATTTATCTTATTTTTGTACCACTGCACAGTGGTTAGCAATGCTGGCTCACAGCAACAAAGTTCCTGGTTTAACCCCAACCAGGGCCCTTCTGTGTGGAGCTTTCATGTTCTCCGTGTGCCTGCCTGGCTTTCTTCTGGGTACTCTGGCTTCTTCCCACATCCCAAAGACATACATGTTAGGTTAGCTGTTTATTTGAAATGGGTCATGGCTGAAAGCAGTCTAGAATAAAGCACTGTACGAATGTAGTCAGACACTTTAAACATAGAGTAGTGTATGTTTAAAGTGCAGACGACTGTAGACTTGTAGTCTGAAGTTCCTTCAGTACTCATTAAGTAGTCACTAAGATTACAAAAAAATGCAAGTACGTTATAAATCGACTGCTAGTTTACAGCCTAATGGCTCATGTAGTAACTGAAGGTTAGCGTGAACTTACCTACTAGCTTTTAATTCATTTAAATAAAACAGCACAATCCTATTAAAACATGCTTAAACAGCCTGTATTCTTCACCAAGTAGAAGGCATCCATGAGAGAATGCATCAAGTGGCAACCTCTGGGGCTGAAAAATTAAACGTGGAAATCAGATAAATTGCATGTCCTTTAATGGCCATTTGAGCCCCTGAAGTGAGTCAATCTCCATAGACTCATAGAAAGATGGGCGTTATGGATAGTTTACACCTTTAGAATGATAGTCCGTCCATCCATCCATCCATCCATCTTCTCCCGCTTATCCGGGGTCGGGTCGCGGGGGCAGCAGCCTAAGCAGAGAAGCCCAGACCTCCCTCTCCCCAGCCACCTCCTTCAGTTTATCCGGGGATGATAGCTCCCTTCTGAAACAGGAGGGAAGTCGTCATGAATGACAGGTACACATCTGGGAAGCTGAAGCTATTTTTAGACAACTAAAGTGAATACAGCCAACTAATGCAAGCGACATTGTAAAAAAGGCGAGGCGTTCCCAGGCCAGCCCAGAGATATAATCTCTCCAGCGTGTCCTGGGTCTGCCCCGGGGCCTCCTCCCAGTGGGACATGCCCTGAACACCTCACCCAGGAGGCGTCCAGGAGGCATCCTGGTCAGATGCCCGAACCACCTCAACTGGCTCCTTTCGATGTGGAGGAGCAGCGGCTCTACTCTGAGTCCCTCCCGGATGGCTGAACTTCTCACCCTATCTCTAAGGGAGACGCCAGCCACCCTTCGGAGGAAGCCCATTTCTGCCGCTTGTATCCGCGATCTCGTTCTTTCGGTCACTACCCACAGCTCGTGACCATAGGTGAGGGTGGGGACGTAGATCGACCGGTAAATCGAGAGCTTCGCTTTTACACTCAGCTCTCGCTTCACCACAACAGACCGGTACAGCGTCTGCATCACTGCAG
>VVHJ01063890.1:0-13113 GCA_015107715.1 Tylochromis polylepis
CGGCAGAAATGGGCTTCCTCCGAAGGGTGGCTGGCGTCTCCCTTAGAGATAGGGTGAGAAGTTCAGCCATCCGGGAGGGGCTCAGAGTAGAGCCGCTGCTCCTCCACATCGAAAGGAGCCCGTTGAGGTGGTTCAGGCATCTGACCAGGATGCCTCCTGGGCGCCTCCTGGGTGAGGTGTTCCGGGCATGTCCCACCGGGAGGAGGCCCCGGGGCAGACCCAGGACACGCTGGAGAGATTATATCTCTCGGCTGGCCTGGGAACGCCTCGGTGTTCCCCCGGACAAGCTGGAGGAGGTGGCTGGGGGAGAGGGAGGTCTGGGCTTCTCTGCTTAGGCTGCTGCCCCCGCGACCCAGCCCCAGATAAGCGGAAGAAGATGGATGGATGGATGGATAATATAGTCCTGTTTATATTTTAAAATGCAGGATGCAAATTCAGTTCAGTTCATTCTTGTTTGGATAGCAACAAACCACAATAACAGTCGCCTGAAGGTGCTTTATCTTGTAAGGTAATGCCAGCACTTGGCAGTAGTGGGGAGGAAAAACTCCCTTTTAACAGGAAGAAATCTCTGACATAAACGGGCTCAGAGATGGGCGGTCACATAAGAAAAAATACATTGTCCTGTTCAAACTGAGGACCATGCTGGGCAGCATAGTGTTGCAGTGGTTAACACTGGAACCTCACAGCAATAAGGTTCTGGGTTTGAACCCGCTGAGCAGGTAATTTGACCATAGGGGTGAGTGTGAATGGTTGTCTGTCACCTGTATTAACTTTGTGACAGACAGTAAATAATGGTCTATACGTCATATATAGAATTATGTAAAATATGTGTTGTCTACATTAGTTTTAGTACAAGAACAGCCGTTAGTTTGGTATTTGTTGGGTTACCCATCTCCAGAGCTCCAGTTTGTTGTCTTGTTTATTTAGTCTGAATCTTACTTTTTACTGTGGAAGTGGGATCCATCAGCCTCTTTAATCAAGTGGAAATAAAATCCATAGCCAACCGCAATAGTCCTCAGTGTGTCCTGATCGTTTCAAGTTGTTGGAAATGGTCTTTGTGTGGTTTGTTTTGACTGTGCAGATTTGAAGTCATTAGCTTTGTTCTCATCCTCGTCTCATGCCTTAGGCACATATACAATATAAATGTCTTCTGCTTTTGTTTTTCTGTGCTGAATGCTAAACTTCTAGCTGCATGTGTTTATTTTAGCTGATTTCCGTTGAGGAAGGATATGGCCGGATTAACCAGTTTTGTGGCCCTTGGGTAAAAACTGCTATTGCAGCCAGAGCTCCTGTGGTGTTTGAATTGGTTTGTGGAGAAGTTAAAGCTTTTTAAAATGGTTTTTCACATGGAGACAATTCATTCTTTATGAGATGCCGCCCCACCATTACCTGATCAGACAATGATCTGACAGACTTATTTTATGGTATTTGCAAATAATCAAATCACCAGCGTGCAGTAAAGTGGGGCTTTGGGAGCCCGGTTGGTAAATCCAATTAGTTTGGCCTACAAAGCTCCACTTGGCTCTGTTGTTGTTCCAAAACGGGAGGGTTACAGTCTGTAATGGTTTCTCTTTTTATCTTTCATCAGATGAAGAGGAAGTTGGATCATGGTCCAGACGGCCGGCCGTTCCCTTCCGGAAAGAAGCACTGCAAAGGCAACGGATACCTCAGGTACCACGTTTGATTTCTTAACGTCAGAACGAATCTTTTCTCAAAACTGTTGAACTAAACTAGGAATACTTGGAACAACAACGTGCTCTGATAACATGAAGTGAACAAAGATCCTATCACTGATTTACCTGCTTTGCACCAAAATGGCACCCAGTCTAGAGCTGGTTTCACAGTTTCACACGCAAACAAACATCTCGTATAAAACTGGTCGTCGATGTAACTGAACCTCCATAAATGTTAATCATCAGTGCGGTTTACACCCAGTACCCGTCGCTTCAGTTGCTCCTTCAAGGTTTTAGTGAGTTGGACTCATAACACATCCATCTTACAACATTATTATTATTATTATTATTATTATTATTATTTGCCTGCTGCTGCTGCACATTGCTGAATTTCGTTGTTTTGGTACCCACATCATTGATAGTGTGTGGCTCCCCCTTAAAACAGCACAGCAACTCAAAGTTGAAAGAGTTTTTTTTTTCTATTTATTTATTTTTTCTGCATTCATTTTTGCTTCAAAGCTTATTTTGTGCGTGCTTTGCCCTTCCCAAAAGCCCAGACCTACTTGCTTTTTGGTTCAGCTCTAGCAAACATGACTAAAAGAGAGCGTCTGCTCAAAGAAATCTACCTGAAGCAAACAAAACTCACAAGGTTTGTGTAGGTGAACCTGGGGAATGATTATTGGTTGCCTAGGGCTTCCTGTATCACACTGATAGTTCGGTGTTTCCTACCCACTCTGCTTTTGGCAGTGTGCAACAGTTGGCTGCCAACTCAGTTCTCCATTGCCCCCCCCCCGGGCTTCTAGTTACTCTGATCTGCAGCTGCAGACATCCTGCAGCAGAGGCGGACCAGCAAGACAGGGTTTACATTCAGAAACACCCCGTCGACTGGACCTGACTCTCTGCCAGGCATCTATCTTCCCTGTGTTGGTTTTGATTGGTGATTCTGTCCATGCAGTTTTTCTGACACAGTGTCCAGAGAAGTTAAAGTCATCACTCTCCTAACATGTATTAATATAGCAGCCACCGTGGATTTGATCCAAGAGTCATTTGTATTGAATTTTAATAATTAATTAGTGATTAAATTAGACTGTGAGATGGTTAAATTAGATCAGCTTTACCAGTTCAGAGCATAAACCAACCACAATGAAATCTGGTATAAAAGAAAGGTGTAACAGACTCCTGCATGCATGGATGGATGTTTTATGGGTTTAAGATGCTAAACAGTCACATTTCTGCTGTACTGTAACTGCTGTTTCTGCATCTCTCTGCAGTCCCTCCAGTCTGGTTCAGGCCACGCCCACCACATTCGGTGACCTACGACTGGCTAATGGACATTCAGCTCAGCGACGACGCGTCACCTCTGGTCCACCACCCTCTGGCCTGCAGGACTGGCTCCACACCTTCCAGGTCAGCACACGTACAATCACGTTCTCTGAGATAATCCAGAGATGATACTGGCATAAAATCCAACTAAGAACTTTTAATTAGCAAAATTTAAGTGCACAGTTTATATGCACTTCTGAGCAGAGAGACACTGGTCCCGGTTTTTCAAGGACGGCAGCTAAACCGCAGTCTCTGCTTTTCTTAATTTTTGGTAAAGTGTGGTGTATCTTCCGCTTGCTGCACAAACACAGCGGCAGAGTGGTGCCGCCTCCAAGCTGTTCTTATGTAACTAAAAAAACATACAATACAAACACAAAGAGATGGCAGGCATTTAAATGGGGAAAAAACCATGATCTCTGTGGTAGCTTGGGGAGCCAGTTCGAACCAATTTAGAGAAAAGGGAATAAAAACAACAAGTAAAAGATGACACACAGAAAAGAGGAGAAACATACAATAATATAAAATATACAGGAAATTACACAGGAAAACAAAGTGGTAAACCAAAATGTTAACACTTTATACGGAGGCACTTTAGTGCCAACAGTAAATGTAAATCTTTGTCTCTTCATCCTGTGCTAATGTTTCTCCTTCCTGCGTTTTTCTTCCTCTTCTGTCTTTGCGCAGATGTGGAGCGGCCCTGAGAGGCTGCTGGCTCTGGACGAGCTGATCGACAGGTGTGAGACCAGCCAGGTGAAGCACATGATGCAGGTCATTGAGCCTCAGTTCCAGAGAGACTTTATATCACTTCTGCCCAAAGAGGTACAGCACAATAGCAGTCTGTTCTGCTGTCCGAGAAACGTGGCCCCGTTGACGAGCACCGCACTTCAAATGTTGTGTTTTATCACTGTGTTTGCAGCTGGCGCTGTACGTGCTGACCTTCCTGGCTCCCAGAGACCTGCTGCAGGCCGCGCAGACCTGCAGGTACTGGAGGATCCTGGCTGAAGACAACCTGCTGTGGAGGGAGAAATGCCGTGAGGAAGGTAATGTACTGAACCATATGAAAGATACGTCTCTTTTTATTTAGGATGAAACCAGCTGTTTTAACTCTTTAGTGTTCAGACAAGTCTGAAACCTGAGCTTTGAGCGTAGATAAATTATATTTGGCTACATTTAATATTAATGTCTTATATTGTAACAAACAATGTTACATTGTAAGACATTTATATTAAATGTAGCCATTATGCTGTGTGTTGTAACATTGTTACTATGTAATGCATAATGCGAAGTTCTTCATAGAAAACTAACATAAGATGAAAATAGTGAATATTATGAATGTTGAAATATCATCAGTGTGAAATTCTGACTCTTCTTTATATCATACAGCAATAATTTACTCCTTTGAAATGTTAAGAATTGTAGATTAAATATCAAGTTTATATTCAATAGATTTTTAATAAATTACACTCAGTGTTTGTTTAAGACTGCAGAAGTAAGTTTTCCTTTCTAGGTTGAAACGAGATCTGATTTTTTTTTGAGCTACAATGAAGAATTATTTTCATTAACTACTAATATTTTCCTTTTCCTTTTTTTTCTTATCTTTTTTTTTTTTTTGTTCTCTCAAAAAACTTCCACAGTTTATTGATTCACGTGTTACTCTGTGTGGTCCACGATCCAGAGATATTCACTTTACTGTGGTTTATTAAAAAATGAGCAAACTGTCCAAATTAAATAAACTTGTATTGTCTGCTTGGTTAACGAAGCAGTTAATGCTCCTAGGAGAGAGAATCATCTCAACCATAATTAAACCATAACAAAATGACTGGAAGTTTGACCATGAAAGTACCTCAGCAGCTTTAGCAAATTAAGTTAAAAAATGCAGAAAAGGGACCTGAATATTTAAATGATTAAATCAAAGGCGAAATGAAGTAGCTTGCAGTTTATCTTGAGGTTGAGGGCGATAATTATGTTTAAAAGTCCAGGACAGCAGCACATTGTTGTATTAATTTCCTCCTGTTTTCTGTTGCGAGTGTGAGTTTTATCAGGTAGCACCTGAAGCCTGCAGGTGTTTTTCCACTGTCTTCACAGGGGAATATGAAAAACAGAATACAAATAGAGAGACGGGAACTTGCTGGATGTTTGGTGCTTTCTAACCTCAGTGTAACATGCAAATACCGCCACACACAGTCCGTCACTCCGCCTTCATTCAGCGCAATGCAGTGGCTGTGTGTGTGTGTCTGGGAATTCTGCCAGTCAGCCGAGATTCACTGCCAGAGCTCAGTAGCCATACCAATGAGGCTACCTAACATTAGCGCCACACCACAGCCATACTAATGAAGCCGGTGCTGACTGCAGCTCACCAGCTTCACAAATAAGGCTAATTATCAACTCCCCTGCCATACCGCTGGGATCGGTGTCGACGTTAGCAAGAACTCAGTAAGAATATAAATGCGGCTAACCTTCATTAACCACACTCATCTTACATACTAATGAATGTTGGCTTAAAGTAGGTCTACTTTAGTAAAGTCCCAGTAGATGCTATTCGACTACCCCATGGTGAACTTCAGGTATGGTGATGAAACTTCTTCTTGCAGTAAAAACATGCCTGGATAGAAAAAAACACAATGAAGCATCGTCAGTCGTGGATCAGCCTCCCCAAATATTGACTTTGAAGTTCATTAGAATTCAATTTTTGTCTCATAATCTTTATTTCCATCTGCTGATCAGATTTCCTATTGTCCTCCCAAAAAGGCCTGAAACTACGTCACATACTTGTTTTGTTTTTACCCCTCAGCTGTAAAAGGCTGATGGGGTATTTTCGTCACCCTGCCATGCAGGTGGGTGACACGGACACCTGGGTTAGTGAGTGCAGGTGGTTTTTTTGTTTGTTTGTTTGTTTTTAGGTTAGAGCCGTGTGATTTATCAGTTAACCTTTTTTACATTTATCCCCTCTCCAGGTATATCGGAGTGCGTGTCGTCTCGTCGCAGGCGATCAGGTGCTGCGGTCAGCGAGTGGAAATCGACCTACATTAGACAACATCGCATAGAGACCAACTGGAGGAAGGGGGACACACGGGAACCCATGGTAACGCACGCGCACGCACCACCTCGGTTTACCAGCATCTGTTTGAGACTGAAATGTGAACTGATTGTCTTTAAATGTCTTTGCAGGTGTTAAAAGGCCACGATGATCATGTGATCACGTGCCTGCAGTTCAGCGGCGACCTGATTGTCAGCGGCTCAGACGACAACACGCTCAAAGTGTGGTCAGCCATCACCGGCAAGGTAGGACGCAGCAGCAGAGACGGACGTATCGATGATGTACATGATTGTTTTCTTTTCCTTCGGCCACACGATCGCGTGTGTGTGTGTGTGTGTGTGTGTGTGTGTGTGTGTGTGTTGCCTAGCACGCAAGGTGTGTGCTTTTATTTTGGAGCATTGTGAAATTTCTAGAAGCGGTGCTTTTATTATGAAATTCACATATTAACGTACATTTTGTGAATATTTCTGCAGCCACTTTTACTTTGTAGGCCTGCAGGAGCTGTTTCACTAAAAAGCAAGGCTTTCTTTTTTTTGTCAGTCGAATTCAGAACAAATATGACTTTTATTTTGTAGTACTTCAGAATTAAAACCCATCACAAATGATTTACTGCCACCCTAAAAATAAATGAACCATGTCGAGTTGGACAAAATTAAGACTGGGAAACTGTGATGGAAACTTCTGTTAAGGTTATCTAAATACTACATAATCCATGAGCCCAAGTTCATCAAGCAAGAACAAGAATTCAAGTCTTTACACCCTGAAACAAGCCTGGTAGGAGTAACCCATGAAGCTCTGGTCTGAACTAAAACATTTCAGTCCCCCTTAAAGCACAAAATGACTGGATGTGCATCAGAAGTCAGTGACGGTGGTCTCTGCCCATACAGAAATAATCGCTGTTGCACGCCATTATCAGATCTCATGAGACGACGTTTCCTTCTTTGGAGTCAGAGTCGTATGATTTGGACCGAGGATTGAACTGGGGCGAGAAATGAAGGGTTTTTGCTTCAGGAGCCAACTCGGTGTGTCTGTACCGCCATCAGGGGAATACAGAACGGCGATATTTATCTTTAATGAGTAAAAACTAACGGGAACACTATAATGTGACGTCCCTGCTCTACATCACTGAAGAGACTGATGTAGAGCAGGGACGTCAAACTCAGTTTTCATCATGAGCCACATTCAGCCCACTTTGGCCTTAAGTGGCCCGAAACTACATGATAATTTTCTAAAGTCATTCAGTGGGCCGGATTGAAATCTTTGCCAGGCCGATTCTGGCCCCCGGGCCCTATGTTTGACACCCCTGATGTAGGGGATTGACAGTGGGGGTTGAACAAAATGGAGTTAAAAGCTCTCAACCCCTGTTTAGTTTTTTAATAAGATTTGACTGACGAGCCTGTATGTGTATTTATTTAACCAGGGTTTAACGACACGACAGGAAAGACATCGATCTCCCCAGCAGCCACAGGAAGACCTTGTCAAAATTCATATTTGTAAAAATGCAAAGTTCAAACTTGCATTAACAGTCGTGGGCATAAAAACATTAAGAAATACATTGATCTAAAAGAGTTATAACCCAGGTAATGTAACCAAAAGGAAGAAACAACTCCTCAGCTTTTGTGTCTGACATAAACATGAGAAACCAGTTCAGAATAAAGAGGAACTCGCTCCTACGAACGCCTTCAGACTGATGAGCAAAGCACAAGGAAAGAGCCGCAGGTAGATGCAGGTGTGGCTGCTTGGAACGAGCGAAAGATGAATGATTGAATCTTTTGTCCTGGGCAGGTATTTGTGTAGGAGGCATCAGGCAGAAGTGAGTTACCTGCACATCAGTTAGCGCGCTCATTCACATCTTTTCATACAGAGGAAGAAACACAGAGCAATTAAAACAATGACTAACTGCCTGGATTTGATCTAGAATGGCTGCTGAGTTGCTAGACTTGCTTCTAGAAGGACACTGAGTCCACAACAGGTGCACGAGTTCATGGACTTCAGCCTGGAAATGTGAACATCAGGGTGCGGCGAGCGGAAACGGGATTAATCGTCTGGGAGTCAAAAATATTTTTACCACATTTCAAGCTCCGATTTCAGAGAATCATAGCTTGAATATGTTTGGGTTTAAATTTGAAGCTATCAAGTGTTTGATCAAGGTGACCTTCAGGATCGTCAGTAAAAGACACCATGAAATAATGGGACTCTCCTGTGTGTGAGCTGCTCTCAGCTTCAGGTTTGACCTGAATAAGATTTTAATATGTAGGCCAGCGTGGCCTAATAGGACAGTGAGAAGCTCAGTGTGGCTGCTGTGGCTGATCGGACTAAAGACAGGCGGACCAGTCGGGGTGTGTCGCTGGGAAGCTATTTAAACAGTCTTTGTAGACACACAAACACACACACACACTAATCCACACCGACACCGCCCGAGGCATCTGGCATTGAATACTCACATTTGTGTTAAAGTTGTAGAGAAAGCGTCTGTTTCTGTTGGCGTGTTTGTTTTCGTAAACCTTCCTGTTTAACACCCGCAGACTGTTAAACACACAATATGCAATCAGAGTGCATTCAGAAAGGTGACGGGCTCTCCTTTACCTGATTTCAGACCATGGAAAGCTCCTTAAATAAACGGGGAACATTGCTGGCATATAAATCCCTCCTTTGTCCTCGGAGAAAAGGTGTCCGGACTCATCTTAAGCCAGCTAAGCTTTTGCCATTGTTGCAGATTCTCCGTCTACCCGCTGCACCAAGACGAGGATAATGTAATGTTGACATAAAGTGCAGCCCTCTCTGCGGAAGCCAAGAAGCTGTCTGATTGCACGTGCACGTCTTCAGTGCTGCCACTGATCATCTTAATTTAAATCTGCAAAATCTTCTGCAAGACGAGGTTGTTTTACACAAAATAACAGTTTTATGATGAAAGGCACTTTTTAAAATAGTTTAAAATCTTCCAGAAGTAACCAATCCATGACATGGATTGTGCTGAAGAGATTTCAGCTGAAGTTAAACTAATACCAATTTGCTTCAGTCTTGTGCTCTTGATTGCTTTCCTGGTTTCAGTGATTTACTGTTTGCCCGTCTTGTTTTATAAGGAAAATCCTCTTGAGGAAATGGGTGGTAATACCAGAAGAACAATCCTGAACATGCTTCAGTGCACTCACTGGTTAAAAAGCTGCTAACGCTAGCAGACTTTTTTGGTTCCTGACAGGAATTACCCAGCATGCTGTTCAGAGGTGCGTTTCCTCTGATCATCCGAGTTTGGGTCACGGGGGCAGCAGTCTGAGTAGGGATGATCCCCACTCTCCTCCACCTTCACCACCTCCGTCAGCTCTGCTGTGGTGACGCCGAGGTGTTCCCAAGCCAGCTGAGAGCCATACATTTCCCCTGTTCCCTCCTAACGAGGCACCCAGGAGGCATCCTGATCCCATGCTGAACCACCTCAGCTGGTTCCTGTCCATGTGGAGGATGCCCCTGAATAACCGAGCTCCTCAACTCTTTTCCCGTTAAAGATGCTATTTGACCAACTCCCCTGTACCCTTAATGTCACCTGTATATACATTTGAAAAACTTAAAGTCCAGTCGCCTTCTTTTCAAGCTCTTTCAACTTCTCTGACCTGATGACTGAGAACCTACACAGACGAACAGGTTCTGGGTTTTTCCGAGGGCAGCTGTGTAGGCTGAGACCACGCCCACCTATTGTTCTGAAGTATGACAGAAACTGCTCAGCTTTATTCCTCTTTTCTGAACTAACTCCTTGTAAGCATCAAAGGGGGAAAGAGTTGAGCCTCAGTAAACCCGCTGCGTGGGACGCTTTGTGTGCCACGGCGACGTCACACAGTCGCATCCATTTATCATCGCTGTTAGCCGCGGCAGCATTCTCCAGAACGACGAGTGTCGCCACTCAGACAAAACCTCCACATCAGGAGAATCTGAGTGTTTTCCACAAAGTGTCATCTTTTTTAAACGGTTGCACCATGTCCCTCTGCATAATCTATGAATCTCTGAGCTCCTGCGCTGATGTATCGTTAAAACTGCTGTAAAAACCGACACGATGGTGCGCTTGTGTCTTTAACCCAGCTGCAGCGTCACAGCGGCAGAAACGGCGGCTCACGACAGCACGTGTCGTCATTTTGGTGAATGATAAATGGTCTGGTCCTTATGCAGCGCTTTCCACGCTACCCGAGCGCTCAGAGCACTCCATACAACGCTCCCCACTCACCCGCTCACACAGGCACTACGCCAGAGTGCTTTCTGTCTGACATTCACACATGAGCTGCTCTACACGTGGCTGTGGCTCAGGCGGTAGAGCCACAGCCACCCGCCACTTTGACATTAACTCTGTCGTGAGGTGCCGTTTGCCATGGCTGGTTTCGAGGGGCTCTACCCCGCCTCTAAGGGAGAGACCGGTCAGCCTTCAGAGGAAGCTCATCTCCGCTGACCCGTGTCATAACGGGAACACATTCACGCACCCTGATGAAGCTCCAGTGTGTTTGCGTTCAGGATTTGAAGATTTCCTGTCATTCATGAAATTCTGTCCGGTAAACCAGCCAGCGCGTTAGCAGATAGTTTCTTCTTTTTTTCTTTTCCCCTCTTACTCCAGCAACAATGCATGATGGGATGCAATGCTTGGATAGTGACCCTTGGTTGCACATTACTTACAGTGAGGCATTGTGGGATACCTTGAGTGCACTATATAAACTACAGGAACACTCACAGCACTACAGAGTGGTGAACTCAGTATGTGGTGAGAGATGGCAGACTTGTCCATCTGGTTTCGGTTAAACATTCTTTAATCCGCCACACCTGCTCTCTCATCCGTCTGGACCTGCCTGTGTGTGTGTGTGTAAAGTCATGTTGCTCCCTGCAGAAAGAAAAACACGCACACACCCTCACGATGTTTCAGTCTGCAGAGGTGATGAGGTGTGTACACCGCCGCGTACGGGCTGCTGACAGTCATGTAGTAACGGCGAGCGCTCGTGTCGGCGCCCGCAGCGTCTTCCTCCGTGTCTGCAACAGTTGCCAAGGCAAAGTTTTGCCACTGTTACTATGGCAACTTTCGCTACAACCACCTCAAGGTGAAACTGCGTTTGTCTCTCAAGGCTGTCCCTGAAAGTGGAACAAATATTGACTCACACGTGTTCACAAAGAATGAGAGAGAGACGTTTGATGTTCGCCGTGTTTGTGCAAACAGCGAGCTGTGATTGCGTTGTACTAATTTGATCCAAGCAGGAAAAACCCTGAATAATGGCTTTCATCGGCCCAGATAAGAGCACGAGATTATTTCTTTGTCTTAAGTGAATGAGGAAGAACGTGTTGGCTTTTCTTCGACCTCGACTGTTTCAAACGCAAACTCTAATATCTGAGTTTAAACGTGTTTGAAAAAGTGCAGTAAGAAAGTAACTTTATCTGTAGTCACTGGTCTTCAGTCTGAATGTTAGGATTTAAATTAAAAGCAAAGTTTGGTCTTAAAGTGCTTTAAATGCTTTTTTTAATTGTTAATTTTGAGTTATTATTATTCTTAAAGTCATTAATCTATAAGGAAAATTATCCATTGAAATAAATTATTCAAACATATATGAATGAAAATCATTTTAAATAATTCAACCCTGTAACTGTGGTGAATGATAAAGCTGAGATACGTGGGTTTTATGAGCTTTTGAGACTTCTTCATCAGCAGTGTGCTTTTTATTTTACTTTTATTTTGTTCATTTTGTCAGGATGTTCAGTGAACGCTCATGTTTGAGGCTTTAAAAAATGTTTTCACTCGCTGTTTGTTCCCGCTGTAAAACTTTCTGTATAAATTCAATCATTACACATCGTGTGTCCCTCCTTTGTTCTCCCTCAGTGTCTGCGGACGTTGACGGGTCACACCGGCGGGGTGTGGTGCAGTCAGATGGCAGCTACCACGGTGATCAGCGGCTCCACCGACCGGACGCTGCGCGTGTGGGACGCTGAGAGCGGCGAGTGCGTGCACACGCTGTACGGACACACGTCCACCGTGCGCTGCATGCATCTCAACGGCAACCGGTAACAGACTCGCTCTTGTGTGTGCCACACACACACGCGCACACACACACACGTTAACGTAAGCCACGCATGAACTCATAGAACTGGGTCAGCACAGCTTCAACAGAGCTACAAACACACACAGACCTCTGGTTCACCTTGACCTGATTGGCTGTCACTGCAGTGATGTCATGCCTCTCTCTCTCTCTCTCTCTCTCTCTCTCTCTCTCTCAGGGTGGTGTCGGGCTCTCGGGACACCACGCTGCGCGTGTGGGACGTGTCGACGGGCCGCTGTGAGCACGTCCTGACCGGCCACGTGGCGGCGGTGCGCTGCGTTCAGTACGACGGGCGCCGCGTGGTGTCGGGCGGCTACGACTACATGGTGAAGGTGTGGGACCCCGAGACAGAGGTGTGCCTGCACACGCTGCAGGGACACACCAACAGAGTGTACTCGCTGCAGGTAAACACACACACACACACACACACACAGAGCAGGAGTCTTTGAGCTGAGCTCTGCACATGAGGCAGTTTAGCATCTTTGAGCTCCTTGTTTTGGTTTTGACTCCACCTTGCCTCCTCTCTGCAGTTTGACGGCGTGTTTGTGGTGAGCGGCTCGTTGGACACTTCAATCAAAGTGTGGGATGCAGAGACAGGTAGAGACCTGATTCACTCTGCTTTCTCACTGTGAACCAGAATAGACCTGAAAACCCCTTTAAGAGTTATTTCATTAGTTTATTTCTGTATTCAGACACTAGGGGGCAGTCATATCTGGAGGAGGTGGTGTGTTTATTATTATTACTATTAATTTTTTTGTTTTAAATGTTACACTAGGCAACATGGTGGCACGGTGGTTAGTGGTTAACTCCGGCTTCTTCCCACAATCCAAAGACATGCAGTTAGTGGGGATAGGTTAATTGGATACTCTAAAATTACCCATAGGTGTGAGTGCGGGTCTGAATGTGAGTGTGAATGGTTGTCTGTCTATATGTGTTAGCCCTGCGACAGGCTGGTGACCTGTCCAGGGTGTACCCTGCCTCTCGCCCTAAGACAGCTGGGACAGGCTCCAGCCCCCCCCCCCGCAAC
>VVHJ01063890.1:13133-25553 GCA_015107715.1 Tylochromis polylepis
CCTGCGCCAGACTGGCGACCTGTCCAGGGTGTACCCTGCCTCTCGCCCTAAGACAGCTGGGATAGGCTCCAGCCCCCCCGCGACCCTGAAAAGGATAAGCGGTAGAGAATGGATGGATGGATGGATGTTACACATACAAACATAACCGGAACATGAGCTGCCTGGATTACAAACTGCCTGTTTCTCTGTGATAAATGAAGAAATAAAAACTAATATGGTGGATTTTTAATGGTTTGTGGAGTGTAATGCATGCAGTGGAAAGCTGCCACCTGTTTTCACTTTTATTCATCTAATTTAAACAGAATAAATACACTGATGCTCAGTGACCCTGTAATATTGTTGGACTCCGCTAGAGCTGCTTTGCATGATTCATAATTCAAAATAATGCTTGTCTATCCTGTACTGGACCTCAGTGCAGCCACTCAGTTCATCCTCTGTCTGAAACAAGCCAATTTAGCTTTTCTTTCTTTAAGCCGACTTTGTTCTGATTGGCTGCTCCTCCCAAACGGAAGGTTTAAACAGCAGGTGGGCGGGGCTCCTGTTTCTGAGATGACCATATCCGCTCTCAGTGACATTGTGCAGACCCATGAGTAGAAAAAGCTGAACCTGAGAGTTTGGAGCACTCTGAAGCCCGAACTTTCGGTTCACGGGAATTTCTTGTACATTCTCTGACCTCATCATTTGAAACTGTGGCCATGTTTAATATGAGCCTCCACTGTTATGTCCATGTATAACGTGTATAAATGTGACAGAAAATAAGGATAAGCAGAAGACTCCCTCTGTTACTCATGTTGAAGAGAATTCATATAAATGGTATTCTTTAATTCTGATGAATTATCATAAAATCACATTACATAAATCTTAATATTTCCAATCCAACTTCCAAATGTGGCGCCCCCTGTTGGTGGTAACCTGCTGTAATCATATAAAAATCAATGATATTGCAAATGAAAGTGAAGCTCGTGGGTGTCTAAGCTAAACGAGTGTGTCCTACTCAGGTGGGTGTGTCCACACGCTGACGGGCCACCAATCGCTGACCAGCGGCATGGAGCTGCGAGACAACATCCTGGTGTCTGGGAACGCCGACTCGACGGTGCGAGTGTGGGACATCCGGACAGGACAGTGTCTCCACACACTGCAAGGTGAGAAGCCGGTAACGTCCCTCAGAGGGAAGCTGTCAGAGGAAACAATGAGAGCAGTTTGAAGGTGAGGGTCGCCGTGGAACTTGTGCGCCGTGTCGCTGACTCAGCAGTAAAACAGCCTGACTCAAAAGTCCGCAACCCTCTGGGAGGAAGTGAGGAAACGGGGAGGGCATTGTAAAAGTTCAGAGATGAAGTGAATAATCATGTTAAGGTCCGAGGCAGAAAGTGAACCTGAGCTGTGGTCAGACTCATGAGGAATGAAAGAAACCACAGGGTTTTTGTTGCTACGAGTTCTGAGGATACTTCCAGGCAAAATCTGCAACGGCCTGTTTGGTCTTTTTATGGTTGGTTTAATGAGTTGTGGATTTCGACAGCGTTTGCTTTTCATCTGTTAAGCTCACATGTGTGGCCAATTCGAGGCACATGGATTTAGCCACAAAGTACAACTAAAGGGAATGTGAGTGCTTTCAGGGGTTTTTGGTGACTGGATGAAAACTTGGACTCGCTGCCAGTGTTATTAATCTTTATTCTCTGGGGACTGTAAATGTCCAGCAGTTGATGAAATATTTTAGTCTGAGCCAAAGGAAACGATTCAGTATGAGAATTTATAACTCATTGAAATCAGGTGTTTTATCAAGCTGCACATCCTGACATGTGTATATAAGTCAGGATAAATAAAGTGATCCCGCTGAGAAGGAAGGCTGCTCATGTAAAGACAGTTACTGAATTGTAACATCAGGAAGTCGTTACTGGTCGAGGTCAAGGGTCACAGTCTAATGATGCGTACTTTTCAGGTCCCAACAAGCACCAGTCGGCGGTGACGTGTCTGCAGTTCTGCCGTGGCCTGGTCCTGTCCAGCTCCGACGATGGGACGGTCAAACTGTGGGACCTGCGCACCGGAGCTTGGCTGCGGGACGTGGTGGCGCTGCAGAGCCGAGGATCAGGTGGGGAGTTCACGCCACTACATCACACCCACCCTAGAATATAGATTATTGTTAAATCCTTTATTGAAACAGGTAGTCATCACAGTTTTTCCAAGTTCAGGATGCAGGTTTGGTTTTGGCCTTGGGTCACACAGGACTAGAGGCCGGTCTCTGAACCCTGGCAACCTCGGGTCGCTAGGGAAAAATTTGTTCTCCTGTCCGGTTGGCAAGTGGTTGCTGGCTGTCACGGAGTGAATTCATTTGCAAAGAGGGATGTGGTGCTTGCCTTTTTTTTTCTTTTTTTTTTGCTAGAAGACTGCTGTGATTGCCCAAACTGTGTATGGAAGACGTATACAAACATTTGCCATTCAGTGAGTGGTAGTGAAATTTTGAAAAAGCACGACGCAAACTGGAAACGCAGACAGTTTCTTTCACTTTGAAGACAGTCAGTCGCTTTTTCCAGTCTGCACAGCTGGAAACCTGCATGACAGCACAACTTTTAATTTGAAGGCAAGCAGTCTGTGTCCAGTTTGCGTTGCACTTTTCACAGTTTCACTCCTGATTGGCGAGTAGTTTGAGTGTTTGCGGCGCCTTCCATACAGATTATAGGTGACTTTTGCAGTCTGCTAGCAACTAAAGCAGTCACAAGGTGGTGTTCGGTGTAGCGTCATATACCTCTTTGGAACCAGTTTCACCCAATCTTGTCAGGGTATACACATGTTTCCATAGCGACCCGTGTTTCCCAGCCCCAAAATACGCAAATTAAAAATGAATTAATTCCCAACTGTTACTTCATCATCATTAAAAAGGATGCAAAGGAGACATTTTTAGGAACTGACTTAATTATATAATATGCGTTTGTTTGTAGTGTCAACATTTTAATGTAGAACTAACAAACAGATTAAATACATTCAAAGTTCAGTAGAAAAAGACACTAAATGAACAGTAATGGTGCAGGGTGCAGTGTTCACTCTGTTATTAAATATTAAGAATAAATATATTAGTACCTGAACTTTATTTATGCCTCAATAAGTGTCCTCACCTGTTATCACATATCTGTGGCTAAACACGTCTTTGATCCAGGTGGCGTCGTGTGGCGAATCAGAGCGTCTGACACTCGCCTGGTGTGCGCCGCCGGCAGCAGGAACGGCACCGAGGAGACCAAACTTCTCGTGCTGGACTTTGACCTGGATGAAAAGAAGAAAGAGACGGACTGAGGAGGAAGTGACATCATCAAACCGGGTTAAAGCCCGGAGGGGGAAAAAAAAGGATTGTGGGGTCGGTTATTTTATTTCATTTTTTAAAGAAAAGTTACAAAACTCTCGTCACGCTTTGACTTTTTTGACCAAAGTCCTGACTGGATCCAGTTGTTCTCGTCAGTCAGACAGACAGGTGTGAATGTTACAGCTTGTCCCTGATTGGCTGGCAGAGAGAGGTGGATGAACCCAGTGCGGATAATTCAAACTGTGTGACTGATAAATCCACAAAGGACAAAAACATGGATGTAAATGGACAAACAAGATGGATTGTGAGAAGGGTGTTGGATTTCTTGAATGTAGCCAATGAGAGGAAGAACGAGGGCATTCAGTTTTGTTTTGTTTTGTTTTGTTTTTTTTGTTTGTTTTTTTGCTGCTGAACCAACAAGGAGGTCAACGATGCTGTTTAACCAATGCAAATGTACCAAATCTTGGCAGCTGGAGAGACACAGGCAACTTTTAGAGGCAACGGCGATGAGCGATGTCGCAGCATATAAACCAAACCTCACATTTAGTCAGTATTTTTTTTTTTTAAACCATCACATTGTTTCACATTTTTTCTCAGCAGCTGAGCCAAATTCTTCATCTCTGTTTCCTCTAAACAGCGTGTTTTGATCCTGCGGTAGAGTTACGTGCTTGGTGCTTAGAATTCGTTGGAAACGGTGGTGAAATTCGAGAATAAAAGCTTCTTTTCCCATCATGCAAAAGAGGGAGGACTAAACCCTCGAAACATGTTGGCCACAAGCAGAGCCTCACATCTGCAACGGTTGTAACACTGGAAACTTTGTCAAGCTTTACAGAAACATTATTTTTAAAGAGAGAAAGGGGATTACTCTGGTTTACTGAACGCTAAATCACTCGCAGACGCACATGTCCGAATGATTTATGGCGCAGTTTTGCTCATAGTGTAACAACTTCCTGCCAAAACCCAAAACATTTTCAAAGGGGTGGCACTGGCTGCTGCTCAGCTCTGGCATTAGCCTGTTTCAGCTGAGACACTGAAGTATTAAAGTGGGGAAAAGCACAGGAGTAAACAGTTCAAAAGGTGGCTGAGTTCCATTTAGTGTCTTCAGTTTCAGGGTTGTGGTTATTTACACGCTGTCAGGGCTGGTGTGGGTGGGGGCTGCACACACAAGCTTTTGTAAGTACAGAGTTATTGTTGCTGTTAAACTCATTCTCTGTGTGAGAGAGGCCTTTTTTCTGCTCAGTGTTAATGAGTGTGTCTTGAATGTTTTAAAAGTTTAGGCTTCAGTCACGCAGGCTTAGAGAGCGGTTGTTGACACCATGGAAACCTCTGGTTGCTAAGGAAAAATGTGTATTCCCCTGACTGGTTGGCAAGTGATTGTTGACTGTTGCTAGGTACTATTTTATTATATGTATCATTTTTTCTTCCTTACGTACCTGTCATTCATTCAGGTGTGCAGAGGTTATGAACCACTTGCCTGTTGTTAAGTGAAATCGATCACGAAGGCCGAGCTGCACCACCTTGGGACTGGTTTGGTTGCTAGCAAATTGTTGAGGTCACCTGTAGTTTGCGTGGAAGTTGCCAACTTGTCTGCAAACACTTGCACAAAACGGAAAATTTGCTACTTACTACGTACATTTCAAAAGGCTCAACTTTTATTTTGAAGGTGAACTGTCTCTGTTTCCAATTTGTGTCGCGCTTCTCAGTTTAACAACTGTGTAGTAGTTAAACTGAGTAGTTGGTGTTTGCAGACAAGGCAATGTCTTCCTTGCAAACTACAGGCAACTGCCAGAAACTACTTTCCAACAAGTCTGGGAATACACATTTTTCCCTAGCGACCAGACTGGAGCCTTTCCCGCCTTTACACGTAGCTGCTAACGTTAGCATTAACACAGTTTTTGAAATGAAGAAGAGAAAAGTGAAAATGACCCTTAAACTCTTCTCCTGATGCATGACTTCGGCAAACATTTTCACCTCGATGGATAAAAATTTTTATACATGGGTTGCACACCTAAATAATTATGTGTTTTCACTTTAAGTCATATTACAGACATAAAATAAAACCTGCTTTGTTTCTCATTAGAGAAGCAAAGCAAGTTTTAATGAGCCAGTTTTATGCTTTGAGTCTGCTCTCCACATTAAGTTTTCCAGCCACGTGCTGATGTCATTTCTATGATTTATCAGATAATCAGCATTAAGTCTTTGATCGGTGGTTTGTGTATGTTTTCTTTTGTTGTTGTTTTTTTAAGCAAAATTAGGAAATTTTTCTACCCTGTAGTTATAATTTTTCCCTTTCACTTTCTTGTGCAGGAATAAGCTGATTAATGAGGAAATGTTGAACAGCTTAACGTTAGCTGCAGTTTTTGTTGTTAATCTTTCCTCAGACGGTGTGCTTATGTAAAGTACACAAAAACTCTTTAACGTGCATCTGCTTTATTATTATTATTATTAGTGTGTACTTTCATCACGACTTCACATTAGAAACCTACATTGCACTACATTATATGGTTTATTACTTTTAAAAAAAAAATTTGTGTGTTTTTAATCACCTGTTTTTTGTGTTGTATTTAGTTTTTTGGCATTACTTTTCTTCCATAGATGATTGCAACCGCACACATGGGGTCACTCCGCATGGTTTTCTCAGCTTATGAAATATTTAGGAAATAAGATAAATAATTTAAAACAATTCCTCTTTACCGATATTAATCCGATAAGCTGCTGTTGCCAGGCAACAACTCCAACCCACGAGCAGGTTGCTCAGTTGTTCATTTCCCCCGGCAACAGGTGATACGTTTCAGGCAGGAGAGTTGACCTTTTTGCAGGTGTGAGGCTCTCTGACGATGTAATCATGTAAGATAATGTAAATACAAAGAGGATGTACATATTCAGCTTTTTATAAGAATACAGCAGAGAAAATATTGTCATGGATGGAGGATCAGATGGAAGGATGACTATGAATCAATAAAGATGAGTTTTATAAAGTGCTGACTGCTCGTCTTTTATGTTTTGAACATTGCTTTTGAAATGTGATGGGAGTTTTCTGCTCCTTTTCTTACAGCTCCTCTGCCTTTTATTATGAAAAACTCAAACCAAAGTGACCAGGATGAGCCTAAAAAATGTCAGTATATAATATGGAATACATTTGTCTTGGAGTCTCTGAGAAGTTAAAGTTAATGTTGGAATTTGTAAATCACAGTTTTATGGTAGTTGGATTTCTCTAACTCATTCTTGATGCACACCTGTGTTGCATTAACACTGCAGATTTTGTCTGCAATTTACAGATGTCCCTTAAACGTTCCACCTGCAGCTAATCGTAAAGAGGAGAGCAGCAACACATTTAAACTGTCCAAACATGAGTGAGCTGAAGGTGTCTGCCACAGAAACCAAATGATAAAAAAAACAACAACCAAAAAAACACTTTAAACGAGGTTGTAGTCAGAGTTTGAGTTCAGCACTTAGTTGTGATGCTTAAAATAAGATGTAAAAGGATGGGGAAACCATCGATGAATGTCCTCACAAAGACGGCCAAACTCCGTGTACACGGAGCTGCTTTGAGTAAACTCTGGTTTACCAAAATAAAAGAATGGTCCATACAGCCTCAAGCTTGGTACTGCACATGCTCAGGTCTGAAGTGGATCACATGAACGGCTGTCAAGACAAAAAAAACTGACAGATTTCGCAAATTATTAGTCAGACAAACCACAGAGTCGGTAACTAAACATGTTTTAAAAAACCTCCAGCATTAATTTATGCATTAACTTGCATAAACTGGCCGTTCTAATTTTTTTTACATGTTTATTTGAAAATCATAAAGATATAATAAGAATAAGACAAAGTGACAACTCAAAGAGTTAACTGATTAATTTATTTTAGTTCAGTTAAAGGGAATGATTTTTACCACTCGGCGTTACAAAAGTATTACAAGGTGGGGAAAATTCACATCATGTATCCCATAAAGCACACAAAGCAGAAACATTTAATATTTTTAGATTATTGTTTACACCAGGCAACGTCTTCACCAGCTTTAATGAGGTCGTCACCTGAAATTTACAGGTGAGCTGAACGCTGACAAGCGCACATCATTTTCTTCCTAATGAGACATCAGTCGTTTGAATGTTTGTTTACTGCAAACGGTCCTATTCAACAAGAGCAAAGGAAACCAGATAGAAAAGGGATAAGGAGAGGAGAAAGGGAAGGAAATGTAAAAAGGGGAGAAGGAAGAGAGGAAGGAAAACATGGGGGAGAAGGAAGCAAGATGGGAGAGGAGGGATGGAGGAAGGTAGGAAGAGAAAAGATGGGAGAGGAGAAAAAAGGAAGGAAAAGATGGGAGAGGAGGGAAGAAAGGAAGGAAAGGATGGGAGAGGAGGAAGAAAGGAAGGAAAAGATGGGAGTGGAGGAAGGAAAGAAGTAAAAGAAGAGAGGAAAAGGAAACACATGAGGAAGGAAGGAGAGGACACTGACAGATGGAAGTGAAAGTAAAGCCACGTTGAACTTGGAAGAATTCCTGAGCTGAGTTTAAAAATGAAGCGAGCTCTCGTCGCTGCATGAAAGCTCTAACGTCAGCTTCAGGTTTTTTGGCCTCTGAAAGCAGCAGTTCGCTGGGACGAGACTCCGAATCTGATCCACGTGGAGGAATGTAGAAACTACGCTTCATTAAAGAAGCGGAAACCTGGACTCTAATGAGTCGAGTTTATTTTAGCAGCATTTTGGAGAAGACTGAACTCCATTCAAAATCAGCCGTTTAAAGGAAGCTTATTTATTCTCAACCAGGATGAGACAAACTGACTTTGAACCTCTGTCTTCCCACACATCTCCTGTCTGAGCCTCGTACCGAGCTTTCTGCTTCAGTATGTGGGAGTTTGTAGGAGAGCAGATAATATTATGTAACCAGAACTGGCTGCAACACCCAGCACAAGGAAAACTGAAGCATGTAGGAGGTGTTGTTTTTTTTCCTTTTCTCTGAGCTTCATTGATAAAATTAATGAATTAAATCTAAACTGTGCAGCACGTTCGTGCTGTTGCTCGTCAGTGCTCTGCACATGTGGATGGGTTTCTTCCTGCCTAATGCGCCCACATGAAAGAGCCGGATTTTATGGGCTTTCTAATTTTACGACCTGCTGGAAATGAAAGGTGCAGTGTGAAAGTGTGTGTAGAGTTTGATGTGTGTTTGTAGTAGCCTGATAACGTACAGACAGACGACTGCAAAACCCCAAGCAAAGGAAGCAAAAACAGCTGAAGAGGAAAAGAATGAACCGGAAACATCAAAGATGGGAAAGAGAGAAGAAAAGACAAAGGAAATGAAGGAAAGAAAGTGGGAGAGGGGGAAGAGGAAACAGAAGGGGCACAAATGGAAGGAAGGAATGAAAACATTGATTAGGACATGAAGGAAAGAACAAACACTTCAGAGAGGCGACGAGAAAGGGAAGGAAATGAAACATAGGGAAGGACAAATGAGGAAGGAAGTAAGGAAATAAAATACAGCAAAAAGAGAAAAACACATGAAGACAACCTAAATAAATGAAGGTGGAAGCAGGAATGATGGAAACACTGAAGACAAAGGAAAGTGGAGTAAGATGAAGACACAAAAGTAAATTAATGTGCAGGGCGGAAAGGAAACAAAAGAGGAAAGAAGGAAAATAAAGGAAATAAGGAAAAAGAGGTTATAAAATACAGAATAGGAAGCAAAGAAGGAAGTCAAGGAAAAGGTAAATAAAAGAAAGAAAATGAAAAGAGCCATGGAGACTGAAGAGGTCACTTGGATGAGTGGCGAAACGTTTCTCCCGCTGAAGACGCTACGTCCAGATGAACAGAGTCAACTTTTTGGGATTTCCTTACCTGGACGATCGAGGATCCATTAATACATTTGAACAAGAGGAAAAAATAAAAGAAGGAAATGAGAGGAAAGCGAGCCCCAACAGCAGGTGGAAACAGTGACCCTCTGCAGTTAAGAACAGCTGCTGTGACCAGCCAGTAGCAGTTATGATAAAGGGGCACGTGACCACTGTGAGCTTGAGTCTGATGTCTGCGTCAACAAGGACGAACGTGAATGTAACAGTTTGAAATTAAAAAAAAAAAAATTATTTAATTTGGCCAATTATTAAAAATATTTATTCTGTTCACAGTGCAGAAACACACAGCTAAAAGACTTTACAAGAAGAGTTTAAAGTTTGGTCGGGTTTCATCCACCCATCCATCCATCTTCTGCTTATCCAGTCCAGGTTCTCAGGTGTCTGGAGCCTAAACGCCAGTCCAACATAGTGCTATAATTTTGATCCAGATAATTAAAGTAACTACTTAATGAACTCTGTGACGTTTACCTGACAAATTAAAGTCGGATATCTACTAAAAGACAGAGTTAGACTCAGACTCCATCCTATGATTTAATGATTTACATTACAGGGGCCTGTTTTTCTGTCCCCAAAAGGGTGATAAAGTCCCCACAATAATAGTAATACAGCTAAATGCACACACATCTGTACCCCCAGGAAAAAGTAAGTGTGTGTGTGTGTGTGTGTGTGTGTGTGTGTGTGCTGCATCTTCTACAAACGCTCACAGTTTAATGAGTCCCAGCCGGATGTTTTGATGTTGAGTTTTACTGTCTGAGAGTCAGGCTGAGAGCTTTTCCCTGACTTTATTAGATGTTTTAATCCCTTGTATGCACACACACACACACACACACACACACACACACGCACGCACGCACACACACACGCACGCACGCACGCACGCACGCACGCACGCACACACAGCAGCCTGCTCTGATATCTATAGCCTCCTGTTGTGTGTGTAACCCATATTTTATTTTTGTAGCTTACACTGAGGGCTGATTGATTATGTATGTTCTGCCTGCAGCACTGCGGTGTGTTTGTTGACCTTCTTCTTGTAACCAACACGCACAGGGAAGCACAAACTGTAGCACGCTACACCGGCGCAGTCTCTAATGCAGCTCAAGCAGCTGTGGGACTCGACACCATCACTGCTGTGAGGTGTTCCTGTTAATTTGTCCACCCCATCCTTATATAAAAATATAGAAAGAGGACGGTGTTTGTGCTTTTAGTGAGATGAAGCCGGCCCGATGTTTGTCTGCTCACTGGAATTACAATAATAGCTTACAGACACACACACTTGTGCTTCTGCGCTTGTGAAGACCTTTGGTGACATGATGCATAATCCACACAGCTGTGAATGTAAGTCATACCTTAAGGAAACAGCGATTTGAGGTTAAGGTGATTCCTCTGAAGTGGTGCAAAAATGTGAAACAGTCACAAAGAAGTTATTTAATGTTTGTATATATGGGCATGTCTGGGCATAAATGAATGCTCACCACCTCAATAAACTGAAGCAACATTGTGAAGAAGAGTGGAGCAAAAGCCCTAAACTGATGCTAGGGACCAGTAAAGTCATACAGAAAACAATTACTTCAACTTCATGCTACTTCCGAAACTTGTGCGTGGGATATCCTTTTCTATTGTTTCACGGTTCCAAGTGTTAAATAAAAACATGCTAACACTGATTAAAGGAATTAAGCTTGGAGGTATAAGATTCTAATAGACTGAACAATTTGTAAATGGTAGAAAATATGGATGTAGCCACTGTGGCTTGTAAAGTGCTCAAGCTATTTGTGTGTTTGTTGTCTGTTTTGAAACTGGAAGTGAGGTGGATCTAGCTGAGAATCTGCACGTTCATTGAGCAATGGCTTGTGATTGACATGTCATTAGCCAAAAAGTATAAACTGCATAGTGCTCTTTTCTGATGCTTGAGTGTAATTTACAAAGAGGACAACAAATCATTGAACCCGTGAACACATCACAAAAATGCTTGTTGCGATCATGTCACATGGTCATTTTACCATACACTCCTTTTTGACCAGTAGTCTTTTTCGCAATCACAAGGGTCGCCCCCTGGTGGTTATTAAAAAGAAAGCAGCAGTGTTTTAAGTCACTTGTGTTTTGACTTTACTTTTCACACCTGGAAGCTTTGGAAGATGAAGATGGGCTGCATCTACTAGTTGTCAGTGAATTACTCGCCTTAGCACTCCCCATACTAATTGATATCCATCCATCTTCTTCTGCTTATCTGGGGCTGGATCGTGAGGGTCGCCTAAGGACAGAAACTTTCCTCTCCAGCCTCCTCCTCCTGCTCATCTGGGGGAACACAAAGGCATTCCCAGGCTAGCTGAGACATATAATCTCTCCAGCATGTCCTAGTTCCATCTCTAGGCCTCCTCCCTGTACAACATGCCTGGAGTCACTCATGGGGCATTCTAGTCAGATGGCCAAACCACCTCAACTGGCTCCTTTCAATGTGGAGGTGTAGCAGCTCTACTCTGAAGCCCTCTTGAATGACTGCACTCTTCACCCTATCTCTAAGAGACAGGCCAGCCACCCTTTGGAGAAAGCTTCATAGTCCCTAAAGTCCCTAATAAACAATCAATAGAAATGTGCAAATCCCCAAAATCACATTAGTGGTCGGTGAGGGTCTTTGAAAGATCGGTATGTTGTCCTGATAGAAGGCTGTCTTCTATTCTCAAGATAGGCATTCAGAAGACAACAGAGGCAACAACAGAGCAAGAAAAGCATATGATACCTGCTTTTAGGGAGTGGCTGAGAGGCTGTAGAGGTGAGTGGGCAGCAGAGTACCAGGAAAGTCAATGGAACAATCGTATAGCCAATGTGGTGAAAGAGAGAGTGCCAAATCCTTATGAAAGTCAGACCAGGACTCTGAGGTCTATTTACTCCTACAGGTCAGTGGACACTCTTTCAATGATGAGGACGTACATATCCTGGACAGGGAGGAACGCTGGTTTGACTGGGGAGTCAAGGAGGCCATTTACGTGAAAAGGGAAAGACCATCTCTGAATCGAGGAGGGGGCCTAAGGGTACATCTGTCACCATCTTACAATGCTGTGATTGCAGCCATTCCCCAACTCTCTGTGAATGGTACTCATGGCCATTGATCAATGGCTTGCAATGGTCTCTACAATTTGCATATTAATGATCAAGGAACTGACCTCACAGCCCATTGTTCATTCAGTGGTGCTAGTTTCAGTTATTATGCAAATGTACTGTTTATAAGGTTGGGGAAACCTGCAGTCAGCTGAGACTGAAGAAGTCACTTGGATGAGTGACGAAATG
>VVHJ01063891.1:6872-19015 GCA_015107715.1 Tylochromis polylepis
ACCTGAATACAATTAGTAGGTCATTAGCAAGACTTGACTGCATGCCGAGGTGGCAACCCCTAACCCTGCTCAAGTAAATTTAAATAAAAGTGTAAGTTTAAAAAAAAATGTACTTCTGAAACTTCTTTTATTGCACCATGTTCATTCACTCATGAGCTGCTGTAACATGAATCAAATGGCTGAATTGCCACCTCAGCATGCAGTCAAGTTCAATAGTGTCTTGTTGATGACCTACTAATTTTATTCAGGTGTGTTGCAGCAGGGACACATGTAAAAGTTTCAGGACAGCGGCCCTGGAGGACTGGAGTTCGACACCTGTGACCTAGAGGAAGAACATTTTTATAAATTTATTTTTTAATTTGGAGCCAAAGAAATTACATTCCAATAACCTCAGTCAGCCACGATGATGTTCGTGTGAAGATAATATTGTTTTGCATAAACTTTGTAGATTTATCCTTTCAGTCAAATGAGTATTTTTTTTCCCCCCTGGTGAAGCGACATGCAAAAATAGTTCACTCAATATAATACAAGAAAATGAGTTAATGACACAACTTAGCTCACTCATGAATTCATTTGCATAAGTTTTTCTTTCTCAAGGTCCACGGTTTCCAGAAGAGGTGGCATAAATCCACTTCTTAAAAGATCCTTTTGGGTAATCTTCATCAACAGAACACTTTTAACACCACAGCAACAGGCTGACCACAACATCCCAAATCAAATCATGTTCTAGCTGACTGCATTCTGAAGGACGAGCACACTTGGATACCTCCTTGCAAAAAATCTAGAAAAAGAAAACACAGCTGCTAGCCTCTTATGTATGCAACACTGAAATCCTCTGTGCAATCACTTTGTTCACCAGCAGGCTGCTGAGGTTGCCTGTAGATACAATGGAATACCCTGACTTCTTTGGAGGAACATCTCCTAGAGACGGATGATGCCCAGGTGGTCACCAACCTGTCTCTAGGGCTGTTCGACTGAGGCCATAGGTACTTTAGTACCTGTTACTGCAGCTGCTGCTGCATTATTAAGAGTCTGGAAAGCATTTTTTTTTTTTTTAAATTGGGTTCATTTGTGACTGATGGCCTAATCACAAACACCTGTTGAATATAACATGAAATGATAAAGACCACTCATGCAGATTTATACAGCAGAAAAAGTAACACTTCTTTCAGTTGTTGAGCAGGAGAGCCTTTAAACCTAATACTGATCTTAAAATGCAGACTATGAAACAGGCAGTGTCTAACCTAGGACACACCAGTTCTACAGGTAAAATGTGAATCAACATATGTACATTTGCAAAACTAAAAAAGGAAAATTGAGAGCACAGGAATATCTTCACAGCTATGCTGTGACATTGCACCAGCTGTTTGAAGTCTGATCCCCATGTTTTCATAAAAGGAATGAGGTGGAGAACGACAAGAAATACACTTAAATAGGTCCACAGCATTCCATTTAAATGAGGAACAATGAGATCCGGTCAGAACAAACTCCTGAGGTTCAGAGTTCAACCTGTGGACAGACTGTCCAGTCCACTACAGTGGCTACAGTGTGGAGAGCAGCAGGCCTGTGCACTCCCAGTCTCAGTCTCTCCTGCTGTCGTTGCCAAAGCCAACCTCGCTGCCCACCAACCTCCTCACTCCAGTTTGCATTAGTAAAGGCTCCAGGCCTGCTGACGCAGATAAAGTGATGAGGTGGTGAGATCGCGAGGGCCTAGCTGCTTTCCACACACACACATTCAGTCCAGCTTCTCCTTCTGGACCAGCTTAGGAGCATCTACAAAGTCACGTCCATAAAAGAGGATAAGCCCACCCGTTACTGCACTGGCTGTTCCCCAAAACAGGACATAAGCCAGCGTCTCAGTCCACGTGTCACCTGACAGGAGACAACCGGTCATACTGTGTCAGTGAAGGAAATTTATTTTGCATTCAAAAAAATGTTCTATTTCTCTTTGCACACGAAGGGGGTTGTGCATGACCAAAAATCATTTTTAAATAAGCTTGTTATTGCAGGTATGAGAAAGTATATTACTGACAGTTAGTCTTACCAGCCATTAGAAGGCAGATTATACACATGGAAAAGGCAACAACCATGATAATGGGCAGCTAGAAGAAAAACAAAAAGAGAGCCGTGTCACATTAAAGACATCAGAAAAAGAAAATGCTATGAGTCTAGCTTCTTGATCTCTTCTTACTGTCAGAAACTTCCAGTCCTTGGGGTCACGCAGTGGGGTGGTCCAGTCAGCTTCATCGACAACATAGTTCCCCAGAAACAAATCGATGGAATCCTGCAGGGAAAAAAGCCCACCTGAACCTCTCTGCAGTGACATAGTTACAGGTAGGCTCTTCTATATGAATTACATTTTTTACACAACATAAACGGCTGGATTGTGTTTTGTTGCAAAAGGTTTTACAGTGACTTTAAAGTATTTTTGTATGCAGGTTTAAGATTTTACTGATGTCATTACTGATCTCTAGAATGCAACAAAACAATGAGGTCCACACTGAACCATTTTACAGTTTAACAGTTTCTGTTCTTCGGGCTGTGTTTCTGCTTAAAAAAAAGAGTAGGTTTACAATCAGTGTAAAAGCGAAAGATGTGAGGCACGACAACTTTCCTAACACTGAGCCCAAAATTAAAGGGTTCACAAGTTATTTCACTGAAGTAGGTCCTTGAGGTCATGGCAGTCTTAGGAGCTTAAAAAGAATGAGACTGGACTTGTTTAAGCTTTTTAAGAATTTTGAGCTCTCATCCAAGAGGCTTCTTCAGTTCTTCATACTGGACTGTTGTTAAAAGAAGAGGAAGTGCTACACAGTGGGAAACATGACTCTGTCCCAATTTTTTCTGAGACACGTTGCTGCCATAAAATTCAAAATGAGCTCATATTTTTCTCAGTTTTAAACATGTTTCTGTGTTTCATTCTGATTAAAAATATGGCTTAATGAGATCTGCAAATCACTGCATTCTGTTTTCATATACATTTCACAGTGTTCCAACTTTGTTGGTTTGGGACTGTACAAATCTCCACACTATCAGTGCTGAGCAGTGCTGGAGTTCTGCTGCTCACGACCTGATTTTAAAAGACTACATGCCTGTAAAGTGAACTCTAGCTGCAACGGTCCCATTACTTCTGAAAATTGCCATTCTCCACACGGCCGTGTGAGCAGCTATAAGTAATAACGTAATGATTATGCAAGAGTCATTAGTAGCTTGGATTATTGTGATATTGTTGTAGTATCTGATGAAATGGATTAATTTCACTTTGCAATATTGCATTTATAGCATCCATAAAAAAAATTAAAACTCCACACTAATAAAGTAGCATTTAAAAGGATGACAACCTGTATGGCGTGTGGTCAGGAGAGGTCATCATGAAAAAAAAAAAAATCAAATAAATGAAATAGTTCTATTTATTGAATGGTTTGAACTATAAACTAATTTTCCATTTAAGTTAAACAATTTGAACCATTTTTTATTAAAAATTGCTGAATTTTCACATTTCTGTTCAAATACAGGGAACAGACGCACAGTGAGGCAGCAGGAACCTGAGCCTCACCTTGGATTGCGCAGTACCTCACAAACTGTGCCCTGTCATGCAATGAGGCACTGGGTGAGGCAGGCAGTTCTCTTGCCTTGAGGTAGGGGGCACTTGTGAGTCCGTGGTTACAAATGAGCCGAGGGCAAAAAAATGGAACAAGCATTTTTGTCCAGAAGGATCGGTGCATGGACTTCATTTATAAGTAAAGGTAAGACCATGGTAATGTTTTGTTTTTTAAATGAAGTGTGTGTCATGTGGGGTACAGATTGTATGTGTAAAGAATGCTGATATGAAACATAACCCGTTAACTGCTGCCAATCAAATGGGAGAAAGGACCGGCTCAATTTGTGGCAGCAGCAGCTAGTAGCAGCACTTCTGGTCTGCCGCAGCAACTACTGCTGCTCTGATCATGTGTTTTTATTTTTTATTTTATAAAGCAGTCGTCATTGTTGTATTAGACTTGATGGAACATTTCCATCTGGTGATTTCTGCATTAATTTGCAAGGTTTTCACAATTAATCTCTGAACATCTGTCTCAACCGCTGCGTGGAGCACTACCACTGAGTGAATGCAGAAATCATGTAATGAAATGCTACTGCCAGTGAGTCTAATACAACACTGATGATAGTTTTATAAAATAAAAATATTATCAAATGTCCATAACAGCAGCAGTGGTGGGGCAGTGGTAACTGCCTCAGACACCAGCAACTCGAATGGAAAGGCAGGAAGCAGGAAGTGCCTCTACTAGCTGCCGCTGCCTAGAATTGAGCCAGCCCTCGCTGTCACATGGTGAATAATCTACTCTGTTGGGTTCATCTGTTTGTAAATCTGATTCTGATGGAGTCGGTGCCTCACCAGCCATGAACCTGACCGCACGTCACTGGTACCCACCTGTCTAAACCCATCAGAGAAGTTGTTTTTATAATAGCGGATCATTGAGTTCCAGCCATCCATCAGCAGTCCCAAGTGTGTTCTCTTTCCCGTCCTGAAACATTAACATGAAATTCAGCACCATTTACAACTACTTTACCATTTTAATAAACATTAAAGTACATAACTCAAAAGTAAAATTAATGAGGTTATGAACGCTCCCCAGAGGAGAACCTATCACCATTTAGAAACTTTAAGAGCATTTCTTTAAGAGCAAGATCCAATTTTGGGGGTTTTTTTGCCCTCGTAAACCAAACATAAACTGTACCATTCTGATGTGTGCCTGTAGTGATCTTTAAATATTAAGACTTCTCAGCAGCCTAGAACCAGGTATCAACCACCAAGACTAATTAGCAACAGCAACAGTTGCAAAGATCAGGCAGGCCGCTCTTCCCAATCACATCCCTCTAGGGTCTCACTGTCATTGCCCTCATGAGCACTGAAGTCTCCCAGTAGGACAAGAGTCACCAGATGGAACACTGTCGAGGACCCTGCCCAGTGACTCCAAGAAGACTGGATACTCTGAACTGTTGTTCAGGCTACTTCACCACCAGAGAGGTGACATTCCATGTCCCAATAGCCAGCCTCGATAGCCGCGGATCAGTTCGCCAGGGCTCCTGCTCTTGCCCACTGCCCACTGCCCAGCACACAATGCACCCAACCCCTACGGCACCTCCTGTGGGTGGTGGGACTACAAGAAGGTGGGTCATTTTCCTCCTTCAGGTTGGCAGGGAATAATGGCCTGGCCACCAGGTGTTCTCTGTCAAGCTGCCTCCCCAGGCCTGGCTCCAGGGTGGGGCTCCAAGAACCCTATCCTGGGTGGTGTACACAGGTCCCTTCTGTCACTTATAGGAATCAGTACAGTTTACTGTTCGATATATGTCTCTAC
Organism: Tylochromis polylepis; assembly: GCA_015107715.1. Lineage (NCBI taxonomy): Eukaryota > Metazoa > Chordata > Actinopteri > Cichliformes > Cichlidae > Tylochromis > Tylochromis polylepis. The sequence continues at coordinate 12,227 of VVHJ01063891.1, forward strand.
CTTCACCTACGGTTACAAGCCCTGGGTAGTGACCAGAAGAATGAAATCACGGATATGAGCGGCGAAAATGACCTTTCTCTGAAGGGTGGCTGGCCTCTCCCTTTGAGATGGGGTGAGGAGTTCAGCCTTTCAGGAGGGTCTCAGAGTAGACTTGCTTTTCCTCCACATTAAAAGAGCCAGATGAAGTGGTTCGGGCATCTTGCAAGGATGCCTCCTGGGTGAGATGTTTCAATCATGTCCCACCAGAAGGAAGCCCCCAGGCAGACCCAGGACACGCTGGACAGATTACATCTCACGAGTGGGCCTTGATGTTGGCTGGAGGACGTGGCTGGGAAGACGGAGGTCTGGGCATTCTTGCTTAGGCTGCTGCCCCCGCGACCCAGCCACAGATTACCAGAAAAAAAATGGATGGATGGAAGGAACAGCTGTACAAGGCTAACTCACATATCATTACCAAGAGACCCAAGTTTTATGAAAGAGGTGTCCCTGCAGGGACTTCCAATGATGAAGCTATTACTTCATTCCTGTGCCACAACCTCAGGTGTCTCTGTCACTTACTCCTCTGCAAGTACACATTTACTTTGCATTTCCATACGCACACTACGGCGCTAAATTTGAAAAACATTAGTTAATCATTTAGAATTAAGAGAATTTCTCCTTTAGACGCTTAAGAGGAAAAACTGAATAGCCTCTCTGATATCTTTACTGTAAAATGTTTCGATACAACTTCAGCAAAACACAGTTAAACTGCTGCACCTGTCTTGGTGTGCAGTGCCCATTCTATCCAGGGCGCCAAAGGTTCAACATGTGTGAACCACAGAGCAGCCTTTTACAAACTTAAGACTTTCAGAAAGATTTTTCTGGAAAGCAGTTCCTGCCTTTGTGTTGCTCTTCCTTTAACATCAACACTGACTTACTTTGAACTGAAATGCAATGAGTGGAAAGAAATTTCATGAATAACACCCACACATTTTATTTAATATTTTTTCTCTTGGTCTCTTATCGTTCATCATTGTCTTGGTAATTTTTTTTTCCAATTTACATTTTTGGATCAATTTATTTTCTACATTTTATTTTTAAGTAGGAAAACAGTCTTTACGTTGGGTCTGATGTTGCTAATCTCTTCCTCACAGTGAGACATAACACGTTCATTATATCAATAATCCTCAAAGCTAAGATATAGGTATCGTATTGGAACTGGAAAAGGTTTGATCTGTGCATCCCTATCTACAATCCGCACTGCAAATCTCTGCAGTATGGAACAACTGACTCTAGGTAGCTTTTGAAGACATTATTTTGCTTACTTTTCTTGGCTTTTCTGGGAGGTATTACTCTGTGTGTTCAATAAAGACATGAAAAGCGTAACAGTTCACTTATATTTTACTGCAACTCTAAAGACTTATATTTTAACTGAGTACAAGCGACCACATGCATCAGTCAATAGTGATCAGTCAAGGGCATTGATTGAAATAGACAAGACTGTAGCACAAAAGTCTAACACAAAATGCTAAAAAAAAATTGGACTGCTAAAGAAATAGCTACTTAGAAGAAAGACCAAAAAGAAATGGGTTTTTTGTTCCACCTCATTATGGAAGAGAAGACTATCTGTCCTGACGGCAGAACTTGAAGACAGGTAAGAATAAAAGAAAAACTTGGTCTGACAAATATGCAGGTAAGTTAGCATGTATTGTAGATACAAGTTAGGTGTTTGCTGTGTGAACACTCACCTAGTAAAGTCAGTCTTTAAGGCACCAGTTCCAGCATACTGCTTGGCACATGCATCAGCATTGTCTGCCCAGGCTGTGTGTAAAAAAAAACAAAAGGGGAGGCAGAGCAGGTCATTTACTAATCGGAAAGTTAGTCATTCAGTCCCTGGCTACTCCAGTCTGCATGTCAAAGTATCCTTGGGCAAGACACTGAACCCTAAGATGCTCTCTGATGCATTCATTGGAGTATGAATGTGTGGGAATGTTGTATGACTAAATGTTGTATAAAGCACTTTTGAGAAAAACATTATATAGTTATAGTCGATCCATGAACCAGAAATGTCAAAGAGTGCAATAAGTGATAAGTCTTCTGCTCAGTGTGTGGGTAGGGGCAGAATTGGCCAGGTGTAAAAGTATATGAGCCACTGTGACAAAGACTAAATCATTCTGGCCTATCAAACTGAAGCAGTGTTGGTGCCATTTACCACACAATGCTCTTTATAAGTCTTGTAAAAATCAATGGCTCAGTGGATCCAAAAGGTTTTGCAAGCATGCAAAGGACCAGTTGCATATTAGGCAGGGGTTTAGTTATAAAAAAACTTTGATTAGTTGTTACTACTCAGGCTACAGCTGTGTGAGGGAACACCCACCATTCTTGTACATCTTCTCAAAGTCTGTCTGCTCTTCAATCCGCTGGCCTATGTGGAGAACTCCCATTCTCTAAAGACACACACACACACCTTTTGTCAAATGCTCTCAAGTCTAAATGCTACTAGTATATTTTTTTTTCTAATACAGCCCTGTTTTAACTTGTTTATGCAAACTCAGAACATTTTCCTTGTTTACCTGCTGCCTTCATTTATAAGAATCAAAGCAAGTATAATCCCATTGCAAAATGGTATGTAGTTAATTTTTGATGCATTTGAGGACAGCAGTGGGACTTTGCTTTTGACTGCAAGGTGCCAGGAGGACCACTCAGATTTAAAGAATAATCATAGACATAGCAGGGTTTCAAAAACCCACTAAGCAACAAGTTCTCTATTCTCAAAGGAACAGATGACCCTGTAGTGATGTGGCGTCTGCGTCAGTCCCTAGCCACTCAGGGACATGGTCACGGACAGCTGCAGATACTACAGTGCGTTGTAGTGTGACAAACCACAGCATCAATGACATAATAGCTCATCAAGCTCATGATCCATCACACTTCAAAGCAGTACAAACAGAAAGTTTTGTTGTCATTGGTTAGCCCTAATGCACAGACTAAGGTCAAGAAGAATTACAAACAGTCATATCCAGGGCAAATTAATCACATTTCATGAAAGGAGAAGTACTCCTGGTCATGGTCAATGACCAGTTTAATGACATCAACAGAATACTGCTCCATATAAGCTCAACAGTCCGTCAGCTAGATGAACTATGTGCTCAGATACTTTCATTTGCTCTTTGATGTCATATTTATAATTTGGACAGAAGCAGATCTTCGCATGATGGTGGAAGTGTAAAGTAAAATACCAACATAAATGTTTGGGACTGATTCCGTTCAATTCGATTTGTGCTTTATATAGTAAGGCGACGACCCTGCAATATTAGAAAAACTTTAACAATCTCACAACCCCTATGAGCAGTTACTTGGTGACAGTTGGAAGGAAAAACTCCCTTTTTACAGGAAGAAACCTCCAGCAGAACCAAGCTCATGGAGGGGTAGCCATCTGCCGTGACATGTTGGGGAAGAGAGGAAACAGAAGAGAGAGACCGCTGCGAGTGGTAAGCATAAAGGAGGAGGGCTTGCTGTTCTTGTTAACAACCGGTTGTGTAACCCTGTTCACATAACAATCAAGGAGCGGATCTGTTGCCCGGACATTGAACTATGCACTGTTGGACTCGGGCTGTATTATTTTCCCAGATTTACCCATGTGATCCTGGTGGCTGTTTATGTTCTTCCCTCTGCTAACCCCACAGCTGCTTGTGACATTATTCACTGTGCCACTGCCTGGTTACAGACTCAGCACCAGAGTGCCTTCATTGCTATCTCGGGTGACTTCAACCATGTCACCTTGGACACTACACTGCCAAGCTTCACACAATATGTGGTCTGTCCCACAGGGGGGGAGACAATTTTAGACCTACTGTGTGCTATTGTCAAGGACTCATACAGTTCCTCCTCTCTATCCCCACTGGCTGGGTCAGACCATAACCTGATTCAGTTCACCCTCCGCTTTGTGCCCATTGTGAAGAGGGAGTCTGTGACCACTAGTAGTATTAGGAGGTGGTCGGAGGCGGCCTTAGTGGAACTACAGGGCTGTTTTGAGGTGACAGACTGGCAGACACTCTGAGCCTCAAGGTGAGGATATCGATGGTTTTACTGAGTGTATCACTGACTACACCTTCTGCACGAACTCCATTGTCCCAGCTTGGACTGTCCATTGTTATCCAAATAACAAGCTGTGGGTGACTAAGGACATCAAAGCCCTCTTCAATGACAAGAAGAGGGCCTTCAGAGCAGGCAATAGAGAGGAGGTGAGATTATTGAAAGGCAAGATCAGAGAGACTAAGGACAATTACTGGAGAAAGCTGGAGTGGAACATTTAGCAGAACAACATGAGAGAGGTGTGGAACGACATAAAGACAATCACTGGATTCAGGCCATCCAACAGCAAAGAGCTGGGGGAGGTGAGGACAGAGCCAATAGCCTCTTTTCCATTAGTACCTACTCGGATCGACTTGCCACAGTTTTTAGGGTTTTCCATTAGATCATCGTACTTGGTACCAGGTGCTAAAATGATACCTAGCACCAAGCGATCCAAGCAGGTACCAAAATGTGACATCGTCAGACTGCATCCCACCGATTGGCTGGTCAGCAGGTATATCGATGCCTATATGTCCACCTTTTTTGTAGCATTCGTGTTGCATAATAATTACGTTACAGGACGCTAGGCAGCGTTGCTATGACGACAAGCACGCGCATTAGGTGGTACTCAATTGTAATGAAAAACCAGTTGTGGCAAGCCATGGCAAGATGATCAAAGTAGGTACTAATGGAAAAGGGGCTAATGTGTTAAATGTTTTTCAACAGATTTGACACTGCAGTAAATGCTCTACCGACTTAAATGTAGTCAGCCTGCAATCCACAAGCAGGCCATTCTCTCGCCTTCTCTCTCCCTCTGTTCACGATGGGTCTGAGTCTGCAGAGGGTCCCAGTGCTGAAGAAGACGTCATATCTCGTTCCTATACCAAAGATGCCACATTCCAGTGACCCCAAGATTGCAGACCTGTGGCACTGACGTCCCACGTCATGAAGACCCTAAAAAGACTCATCCTTGACCAGCTCCAACCTACTGTCAGACCACATCAGGATCCCCTTTAGTTCGCTTACTAGCCCAGCCGAGGAGCAGAGGACGCCATCATCTACCTGCTCAATCGTGTCTATGCCCATCTGGACCAGCCGGCGAGCACTGTGAGGGTCATGTTTTTTTACTTTTCCAGTGCATTCAATACCATCAGGCAGACCCTCCTGGGTGATAAGCTGACAGCGATGCAGGTGGATGCCTCTCTTGTGTCCTGGATTGTTGATTATCTGACAGGAAGACCACATTGTGTGCGTCTTCAACATTGTGTGTCAGGTGATCAGCAACACAGGGGCACCACAAGGGACTGTCCTCTCCTCTTTCCTCTTCACCCTCTACACCACAGACTTCAGCCACTACACAAAGACCTGCCATCAGAACTTTTCTAATGACAAATGCATCAGTGAGGGTGATGAGACAGAGTACTGGGGGGTGTGCGTTGAAGTGGACATTGCGGAGGATTATAAATACCTTGGAGTACACACAGATAATAAATTGGACTGGATTAAAAACAACACTGCGCTCTACAGGAAGGGCAAGAGTCATTTCTGTTTTCTGAGGTGGTTAAGGTCTTTTAACATCTGTCAGACGCTGCAGTCTGTTGTGGCCAGCGCCATCCTCTATGCTGTTGCATTCTGGGGGAGCAGGTTGAGGGTCGCAGATGCCAACAGACTCAATAAACTGATCCGCAAGGCCAGTAATGTTATAGGGATGGAGCTGTACTCCCTCTTAAGGTGATGTCAGAAAGGCGGATGTTGTCCAAGATGAGGCTGGACAATACCTCCCACCCACTCCATGGCATGCTGGCCAGTCACAGGAGCACGTTCAGTGAGAGGCTGCGATTATCCATAATGCACCACTGAACGACACAGGAAATCATTCCTGCCTGTGGCCATCTCCCTGTACAACTCCTCCATCTAATGCACAGTGCACACTGCAATAGTGCACATCCTCTACAGTGAAAATAACAAATAATGAAGTTTTACAGTTTACAGTAAAATGTATATGATATATATTTAAACTCTGTAATATTATGGATATTTACAATTGAGCTATTTGTATATATTAGAGCTATTTCTTATATTTTGTAACTTTGTAATATATGGTATTATTTAATTAGCTCAGTCTGTTACTGTTCTTATTGTCTCTAACAACATAATTTCGTTAGGGATTAATGAAGTATTCTGATTCTGATTTTGAGAAGAAAAAAAAACAGCAAGCAGACCAACAACCTGAAAGAAGCATTAAAGGTTCAAAGGTACAACCCACTACTTCAAGGCTTTTCAGATTAAGAAAAGCCTTGAAGTACAAACAGGTTGTCTGTGAAGGCTCTCATTCATCCAGGTCATGGTAGTCTAAGGATCTTGGAAAGAAAAGCGTCTGGACTTCTCTAAGTTTCTTGAAAACGTTTCACCTCTCATCCGAGAAGCTTCTTCAGTTCTAAGAGCAAATGGTGGAGAGTCCCAGAATTTAAAGCCTTATGGGAGTGTCTCCCAAGAGGGTCATGGACCCCCTGTTGATCCTCTACCTAATCACACGAGTCCAGGTGTGAAAACGGGTGTGGGTCTCAATCAGCCAAGGTTTCGGGTGAAACCCATTGTGAGACCTATCCCCATTCTATCATGTGATTACCTGAGGTCAAACGGCCCAGGATGTGAGTGGGCGTTAAGGCATCTGGGAAGGGATCTCAAAACTGGATTATAGATAGCAGACAGTTGGTGTCGTAAACCACCTCCTCT
>VVHJ01063892.1:0-21396 GCA_015107715.1 Tylochromis polylepis
CTACTCATGATGTCAGATCAGCATCTTGATGTGGCACACCTGTGAGGTGGGATGGATTATCTCAGCAAAGCAGAAGTGCTCACTATCACACATTTAGACTGATTTGTGAACAATGTTTGAGAGAAATGGTAATATTGTGTATCTGGAATGAATTTTAGATCTTTAAGTCCATCTCATGGAAAATCGGAGCAGAAACAAAGGTGTTGCGTTTATATTTTTGTTGAGTGTATATATATATATATATATATATATATATATATATATATATATAAAATACTATAATATAATATTTTTTTAACCATACAAGTCATTGTTTTGAAAAAGTGCTTAATTACCTTTCAAACAATGTGGATTACTGGCATTTCTCATTAGCCTCTTGAACCTTAAAATGTTTTTATTTAAACTGTGAAGCCATGTAGCAACATAAGATCTTTGGGGGGTAGATATTCAGTATAGAGGTGTTATTTACATTAAAACTTGACTACTAATGGTCGTGCTGGCTCTATTTCAGTATGCTTTGGAGGACATCGACCCACTGATTATAAAGCAGCGCGGGATCAATACAAGCTAAGAATACATAGATTGGGTGGCAAATCTCTCAACAGACCTGCCAAACACCCGCTCTCCTTCTTTCCACCTCCCCCCATCCACTCTCTGCCACGTTTTAAACAACAAGATGAGAAGACCCATAATTGACTGTGATCTGTTCTCCCATTAGAATAAAAGACAGATCAATTGCACCATTTCTTTCATTCAATCTCTCATTCCTTCTCTATTTTAAGGGTGATGGGACAGATGGGTGTAGTGAGCAGAGACAAAAACACATCAGCCATCCTCTTTGATGCTAAATCAAAGCTGGTGGAATGCAAAGAAGTGCTTTTTTTCCACACAGTGAATCAGCAAAACAAAGATGGTGGTACACAGGTTTCTTTATTGCTGCCATGCTACTTCCTGCTTGAGCTACTAATACTATTATAACAGGAAGAAAACAAGCAATTAAAACCGTTGGTGGTTAGAGTTACAAACCCATTATATGCTTTAATTGTGTGTAAGAACCGTAAAAAGGAAGGAGACAAGAACAGGGAAGGGAAGTGCACACATGAACGTATATATGTTATTTGAAATGTCCAATATAAAAAATCCCTTAAGGTTTCTCATCATGTAATGCAAATATTGAATAATTGTCTTTCAAAATCAAGACTACTATCAGGAAGTGCATAGTTTCATTTCACAATTTCATTTCACGTTTTATGATTTTTCTTGTGTGGTACGTAACATTTTGTCTGTGGGTTTTGTTTTAGGACTTTAAATACTCATTATCCATCCGTATACAAACTGAATACAAATAAGTTAAAGTCTAGTAGCAGGTTTTCTTTTTTAAAATAGTCTTGTCACATCTCGCCCTCCTTTAGTGAATACATTTAACATATTGTATCAGTATGCATTAATAACGGGCAGCATGGCGGTGCGGTGGTTAGGACTGTTGCCTCACAACCAGAAGATCCTGAGTTTAAATCCACCAACTGTCCAGGGCCTTTCTGTGTGGAGTTTGCATTTGTCTGTTTCCCGAGTGCCTGTCTCTCCTCCCCCCCCCATGAACCTGAATTGGATGTAGTTTTATCATATGTCAACATTTCCCAGGCAAGGAACCCAAAAGACTGGTGAGCTCCTGACTTTTCATATGGTTTTATTGTCAGCTGAAATTTCTGATTGTTTGAATGTGTCCAGATTTTAAACAAATACTTGTAAGACTGATGATTAATGATCTCCCAGCCTTAGCTGTTTGATCAGTATTAGCAAATATTAGCCAGAAGACTAAACTCACAGCTACTTGCAGGGCTTTTATTGTTAGAAATTATGTTTTTATGTACCCAGTATCAACAGCACGTCTGTTGTTGTCTATGAATCTGGCAGCCTTGCAAAATAATGTCTCAAGAAAGCATACACTCTAAAGAAGTCCTTCATCTCCAAAAGCCTCTTCATCAAACCACACTTTGTGTGACTATGATTAAAATGCCATATGTGGATACGAATTAAAAACACTCACATTTTAACACCTGTGTGAATGCTTTCTGCCATATGCTTACAAGCTTTTTTTTCTTCTGATGCACAGAGGTAAAAGAGAAGTTTCCATTTTTACATTGAAAATGTTAACCACTGGAAGGAAAAAAGCAATCCAAGGCATCCCACAAATGTCACAGACATGCCATTAACTACAGCTGCTTTAGAAAATGCTGATCTTTACTTTGATTGCTTCTCTCCTATTGATCCCTCTGAGCTAAACTCAATAAATACTTAATCCAAACCATCAACATGTCTATTAGACATGTCTATTAAGGCTTACCATTAAAATAGCAAATAAAATCTGCCAATTTAAAAATTATTATTAATAGACTATGTACCGCAAGTTTTTAAGGTGGCAGTAATGACATCATTAATTAAAAAGCCTTTAACTGACCAGGCATTTTAGCCAGTTACAGACAGATTTCTAAAGATCTTGTCATGTACTCAGACAATGGACTCTCTGTGCTTGCCCTGCTTGATTGCAGTGCTGCATTTAGAATACAGCACTGGGATTAAGGAAGTTGCACTGACTTGGTTAGAATTGTACGCATCTGAAAGACTCCAACTTGTTTAAGAAAGCGAGGAATCTCCCTTAGACACAAAAGTCATCTGTAGAGTTGCACAGGGTTAAGACTTATAATTATACATTCTTCATTTAAGGGAATTTATAGTAGAAAAAAACTACATACATTTTCATTGCTATGCAGTTGTTAGAGTTAGGTCATTACAAAAATCAAGCGGCTAAACTACAGGTATAACTTAAAAACATAAATGAAAGGGTGGCCTGGCATTTTCTACTTCTTAGTTCAGAGAAAATTAAAGTTTCCATGGAAAATACCGTGATTACATGTGTGTCTGTAAACATGATAGCTCAAAATGTTTAGAATGAATTCTGATAAAGCTTTGTAGGGGTGTAGAGTGGGCTCATGTTAATAATCCATTCAAATTTGCCTCAAATGCACAAAGGTCTTTAAGGTCAACTTAATGATTTATTGGTCAAAAATTGACATAGAGCCTTATAACTTGGAAACTATGATTGTTACAAGTGTGGTTGTGTAGTGTCAACATATAGAAAGTACAACATAAAGATTTAAAATATCATGTCACATCTGACCTCTGACTTCTCCTTCAAGGTCAATCGATTAATCCAAAGAAGAAAGTAATGGTAATACTATATTGAACTATTTAAAAACTGTTTCTAACTGCCATTGTATGTATTGACAACATATAGGCATATGGAGGATGATATATGGGGATTCAAAAAAAGCCCTTTATATTATTATGACTTTATTATGTAAATTAAAATAGCAGGTTATAACCATTTAAATTCATCACAATTTGAATGGGCATACTATGTTCCTGAATTACTGTTATTGCAACTGTTTCTTTTGGAAAACAAAATAAACTTTAGATAATTTTTTCATTTGACAATTATTACTAAACATTTAAATTAATTTTCTAAATGATTAAATAAATGCTTTACATATATCTATCCACATAAGTAAAAAATGAAAAAAATAAAACCCTCAAAACTGTGTAAAGTATATTAAAATGGGTTTCAGAAGGGCAAATAATAAAAGTTTGCACTTTGAACTTGTTTATGCGCTACAAACTTCTGAAAGTACTTTAAAAGAAAGTCCTGGGTTCAAATCCAACCTCAGGCGTCAGTGGAGCTTGCTAGTTCTCCCCATGCTTGCATGGGTTCTCTCCGGGTACTCTGGCTTTTACAGTCCAAAAAAATGCATGGAGTTAGGTTACGCTAACTTGAGAGTGAATGCTTGTCTGTATGTCTGGGACAGAGTGGCGACTTGTCTTCTCACCCTATGACAGCTGGGATAGGCTATAATCTCTCTGCAACGCTGATAGGCAGAAGGAGATGGAAGGATGGATCGAGGTGTTGTACAGAAAAATGCAGGACAGATTTTATTCATTCAAAAATATAGTAGGTGACAGAATCTTATGGAGCATGCAATACATCTAAAATAAACATTTCAGTAAGCTTGCCACTCTTGCTTTATTTTCTAACCCACCCCCCCAAAAAAAATTCAAACTCTTAAGAGCATTTTTCAGGCAAAGTAGAAGAAAAAAAAATTTCAATCACGAACGTAATCAGTGATTAGCCTCTGTGAAACCATATCTATAAAACAAGCCTCAGTCCCTTTTGTTAATGCCATTGCTCAGACAGAATGTGTTTTTCATAACATTGATGTAATCAGAGTAAATGCCTCGAGCAAGTACTGCCCAGTTATTTTCAGAATTGTCTGTAGCAACATTGCATTTCTATAGACATGTGCAGTGATCCAGCTAATGTAGTAAAATCATACCCTGGAGGTGCAAAATAGATCATAGTCTACCATATAATGCCCGTCTTATTGACACTGTTTTTACCACCGGACCATGAAGACATCTCAACCGAGCACAGTTTCCAAGAAAAGGGACACATTGTAAGTATAATGTATCCCTTTTCTTGGAAACTGTCCTCGAAAAAAACCGAAAAAACTCTTAAACATATGTTTTAGTGAAAGATAACAGTGGGGAAAGACAACCTCGGGAAACTTTTGCCTGGAAGGTTAATAAAGGCTGGGCACTTGTGTCAGGGGTTGAAAACAAACTCTTTACAAGGAGATTGACAACAGAGCATTAAATGATTCCTGTTCTTCTATGCACCATGTCAGTGTGCCATTTCCTCTGCATATTGGCTGTACAGAGCTATGCATTTTTCATGAGGCTTAAAACAGAAATTGCATCCTGTCTGTTTTATTAGCATCTTAATCCTTTTTCACTATTGCTACTTGTGCCTCGGTTTTTGAGGCGTGCGCGGTCTTGATATAGAGACTTCACACGCCTCATCTGCTGCTTTTAGAAAGTGTCTCTTGCAATTTTGAGCGCTCAAAGCAAAATGAAGTAAAAATGACGACGGCGTTTAAATGCGCAGGTGTTTTTGTCTTACTCATGTACATGCCACATATAAAAACATAGCATTCTTTGCCACACCATTGATCTAATGCACTGTGTTTTCACTGCTAGATTAGATTTTTATTTGAAATAAATAACACTCACCTCCTAAAGTAACGGCTTACTTCAAAGAGAGCCTTGTTGTCAACTTTGTAAAGCTCTTTTTTTTTTTCAATAATCATGCAGAAGATGAAAGCTGCTGTATGAATTCAAATTTAATTTGTTCAGTCATCCATTAAAACGGTTTGTCTGTCTCCCCTGCCACCAGTCCATCCCCTCTCCTTCAGTGTCTCGCTGCCTCTCTCTCTCTCACACACTCTAGAAAGCTGTGTGGCAAATTGGAGCTCCAGCATTGAATGCCAATGAGTAAAAGGGGAAAAAATACATATTGAGGGCACAGTGAACTTAAGCAATTAAATTAAAAAGTTATTAACTTTGGAATGAGGGACACTGCTCCCTTTCCTGTCACTGCCTGCAGCCAGAGGCTTCAGAGTTCAAGGAAACAGGAAAAGAAGATGGGAGAAGGGAGAGAAGAAGACAAGTAGAGGAAAAAAGGGAGAGACAGGCAAGGAAGAAAAGACCAGAGAGATTTAGAGGTGAGGGTGAAGGTTGTAAGCCCCTAAGTAAAGATGCATTCTAAAGCTGTGTGTGGAATAATAATGAAAAAACAACTTTGCTATGTGTGGTCAGATGCATGTCTGTGAACCTGCCCATTTGATCATTACACGCTTACTGTCTTAGGCAAAGGACTGGCTCTTTGCCACTCTCACACACCAGAGCCTAAGTCAGCATCATTGTAGCATTGTGGACTAAAATTCCAAGGGAGTGAGAATCAAAGTTAATTAAGCTTTTGCTGTGCTTTGCACAAATAATAAGTTATGGGCTGACTACTAATTAACCCTAAGAAAATGCTTCCTTTCAGTAGACTAAGTGATATTTGGAACCATATCTGCTTTTTTTTTTCCCTTACACAATTAACACTGTTCTACCGAGCATAACTAATTACTCTTCCATATAATAATGGTCTTGTAAATGGAAGAGTATTTGCTTTTAATGTGTGTTAGAATTTTAAAATGCTAAGAATTAATTTAAGCATTTGATCATTTATGAGTGTGTTGAGTTAGAGGCTGGGATTTAAAATCACTGAAATACCAGACTCCAGTATGGCCCCTCTGTAGTAAAGGCATGTGTTTCAGTATAAATGACTGTTAACTTGTGTTAATCATTTATTTATTAATTTAACAAAGTGGCTGGTCCAGCAGCCCTGAAAGTCTCGATCACATAAAAATGTTTCCCCACTATAGACTGTATATAAAATATGGCAGTACTTCCTGTGCTGTCACCGTTTAGTTCTGTTACCTGTCATTTTGAGGCCTCAGCTTTGCCTTTATGGATGCTGGGAGGGTTGGGGGGTGTCTTTTGTTTGTTTGTTTTTTTGGGAGTCAGTATGTTGCCATATTTATCTAAGTTATCAGCTAATGCTAGCAAGATTGAGAAACACAGTGCATCTATAGACTATATAGAGTAGGAGCATCACAAAGATGCCAATTAATCCTAATTACAGCTAAGTAACAAACAAACAGCAGAAGCACAGCATTCTTGGATGGCCTTTTAGTACACTTAACCCCATAGAAAGCTGTATTATTTGACAGATAATTGGATTAAAATGCTAGAACAGGCACCAGCGCCACTAACATTTCACTTGCATATCTCAAATTAGCTTAGGTGACGCCAAGCACAGAACTAGTAGCTTATTCTCAGCTGAACCCAACTCCGCTCCAGCAATGGGGAAAATTAAACACAGGGGCAAAAACTTTTACTTTTTTTTTCTATTGTAAATGTGTATGTTTTAACATGGGAGTCTATGGGGATTCACTTGCTTTTGAAGCTAGCATCAGGTAGCTACTCAAGTGCTATTTTTGGCATTTTTCGGGTTGGCTTTATTTTTCAGCCCAGAGGATGCCACTTGACAAAAACAGACCTAAAGCATTAAAACAACAAACCATATATCCTATTTGTGGGTAAATTAGCAGCAGATGCCCAGTTTCTCTTTCTGCTGTGAGGACTAGCATTGCTATCCCCCACAGCCTTAAACAAACAATAGCATGGATGAAAACTCTCAGCATCAGTTTTATTCAGGAAGCCTTCAACTTTTTTGAGTGTAAGTCACGAAAAAGAAATCTTTTCCTTGTGACAGAAAATGTGCAAGATGCTATTGTACAAAGGAGTTGAAGACTTTCAGGCGACTGCTTGTTTTCATTTATGTATGTGGCCTTTTTTACAAAAATTTCGTCAGCTGTGCATGAGGGCGGTTTTGTTTTTTCCATTACAAGGACATTATGAAGGCATCACACCCATGAGATAAGCCAATACTAGACAAGCGTAGCATGGATGACAAAGTAGAAAAAGATGAAGATTCAAAGACATTTTGTAAGCATATTGCAGAGGATGTGTGATATTCTGTCATATCTGATCCCCTGTGCTCCCAGCTCCTCTCAGAAGCCACGGATGAAAATATAGTCATATTCAGGTAGCATACTACAAAGTGAAGAATGAGCATCTGTTTTCTCAGTGCATCAGGGTCATAAAGCGTCATCCCAAAGCCCATTAGCCTGTAGAGCCGAGTCAAGCAGGGGCAAAAATCGATAAAACAAGCCTCGGAACAATACTGTGCACACAGTTCTGCCGGTTACTCTTACTACCAAATATCCTCAATAGGTTGCAAAAGCACAAAACCTTATGGAAAATCTGAAGTGTACTAGAATGATAATACTGGTGGAAAGGAACATATAAAGACAAGATATAGAGACATGAGGAGACATTTGAGGTCAAACCATCAAGAGACGAAAAAAAATCATTTTTTCTTTCTAAAGGAAGTGTTAATTACAGGTTTTTACATTCTTTACCACAAGTTGCACGTTGCTGACCCCACTCTAAATAGTCCTCTTTATAGCATTTACTGACACAGCTGACCCACGTCCAGTGTCATGCTGAGACCATTCATTGCAAGGGTTAAACCAATCAGGAGCATGTGCAATGCATTCACACCAGATGTTTCAAAATGGGGACTATGACCACTTGATGCCACAGCAGTATGTCTCTTGGAGCTGCAGGCACTAACCACGTAGGTGGTCTAAATCCCAAGATTGTCTTCTTTGAAATAGGAGGATGCTGGAACTGCTAACAGCACAAGAAAGCCCCCAAGAAGCAGCTATTCTGAAGATAATTTAGTTCTAAACTTTTACTGCAGTGCTGCTCGGGCTATTTTAAGCTAAGAAAGATCACAGAATGTACCTGTGAAGAGAGCCTTAGCGGGTTCAGGCATGTCACCTTTTTTTCCATTTCTTGCTGTCTCCCAATTAACCATTTTCCTCTGCTGAACCATGACTAATACGTAACTCTGCTTCTTTACATGCTAACTATGATGAGGCAGAGGAATAGAAATGTTCTCAATGTGCATTGATACTACATTGATTCCAATCAAGTGTTTTTGAAGCCATTTTTTATACTTTTAGAGACTCTTCAGTCTACAGATCCTTTAATACAGAGGATGCAAAACTCATTTTAAAACCTGGTCAGCATCCTGTTCACTTTGAACTTAGGTGGGACACCCATCCATCTATCCATTTTCTTAATGGGTTTTCCAAATCAGCGTAGTCTGGGCTGGCCAGATCACCAAAATCAATATAGAACAACCTACTGAAAATGTTTACATATAATGAGCCATCCATTTATAAAACAGGTGATAAAAACGTTACAGAAAGGTACAATTTCTATACTAATATATCATTCTTCTCCATATTCAGTCAGGCAATAGCATGGCTACTTTGCTGAACAACCGATGTGTATGTGTGCCATTTGGTATACCATGGGAAACCTCAAGCCACATCCATGTTCTGTGCATAATCGGTACACATGTGTAAAGATTTGTGACTGTGGTATACATGGTTGTGACGCTATCATGTTGCTAGAAGCAGCCAAAAATGGTCAAAAGAGCTTAGTAGTAAGTCCTGCTACTTACTAGGTCTCTCCAAAACCATGATGCCATACAGACTCAAAGGATAAAAATAACTGTTGTTGGCAGCATATGCAAATTAACACTAAAAAACAACTTACAGTTGATAGGAATATACCTTTAGTTGTTGTTGGTGCACATGTTGATCGAGACCGTTCTCACTCCCGAGGCGTAACATAGCGACGTTTTGTCACGTCCCAAGGCGTCAAATGTTACGCGAAAGGTGAGCGTCCGCGTCCCTATGATATGCTCCGGATCGTGGATGGAATCCATGAGAATGACGCTCCCAGCGCTAACACACAATCCAGCCGTGTATTCCCTAACCTTACCCCTAACCCTAACCACAACTTTAATCCTAATGTTAACCACAACCTTAATCGTGTCAGATAGTGTTTTCCAAAGCGGTTCATGATGAGAAAGTAAAGAAAAATTTAAAAATGTACATTGATTCCAAACAGTTCTCATGTTTTCGAAAGCGTAACATAGAGACGTGTTGGGTGGCCGAAAGCTTAACATACTGACGATTTGTCAAAAGCGTCGGTGTGTTACGTTTTGGGATGAGAACGTGTTGGTCGATCACATGTCGCACAACCCGCTCCAGCACTACAGAAAATTTGAATGATACATCCACAGTGAAGCATACATGTCTATAAACATTTTCCATTATTTAGTCATGTAAGTATAACGTACGCTTCAGAATTTGATAACAAGACATTTGCAAATGATACAGTTTTATGTTTAATAGTCTAAAATTAGCAGAACACTGTATTATGTGGTATGGAGTGCTTGATGGACTACAGCTCTGCAAATCCACACTGTAGGACCTGAGAAAAAAAAATGAATGAATGAACTCTTCACACGTTTTTAGTCTGAGGCCCATCCGCTCCAGTCTCCTCGTCTCCCATTGCCAGACTTCAAAGACATCACTGGGGAGAAGCTTCAAAACATTAAGCATGACAGGCTTCCTCAGGACTCCCACAGAGTCCCAAACTAGCCAAGAAACAGAAAGAAAGTTTCTCTCCAGCTATTTGTTTTAAAGTTGTTCTGTTAAAAAAAAAAAAAAAGTCATTTGTTCTCTCTTTACCTGGCCTCACTTTTATCTTGCACCCACTATTGTACTTCCCGTTAGCTTTTCCACTGTTTGTGTTATCCTTCTTTACCTTCTTTTCCCACTCTTGCTTCATTCTGCCTGTACCTTTGCAGAAGTCTCAAACAGAAGAGCTTAAATCATATCAGTGGTGGGAGCTTTGCCAAGTGCCATCCATTATACTGACGCAGTGCTACAATGTTGTCTTTTTTCTCATGGTTTTTTTCATATTTCAGCTTTAGTCTCCATTAATCCCCTTTTTCTTCAGCCCTCTTTCTGACATTAACTCAATTTCTTACACCATACTCATTATCTCCCCATCATATCTGCACTCGCCTCTGCTGTTGCTCTGTAGTTTTCTTGACCATGTCTTCCTTCCAACTTCCCCTCTTTTCTTTGCTCTGTCAACATTTGCTGTTTTATATATCTTGTCTCTTTTACCGCTTTCAACTAATGCCAAGTGTGTGTTTTTTTTCTCTTTCCAAGCTTCTTGTCTGCTTTCTTGTGTCACCAAGAGTGGCAGCAGCCAGCGTACTGGCCGACGATGGTTCTCTTGCATTCAATGTTTTTTCTTTTCCTTTTGTCCAACCCTGTATATCTTTTCTTCTTCCCGTATCATTTCCTGTTTTTTTTTTCTTTTCCAGGAATGGGTGACAGCCACTGACCTGCTCATCTCTTTGGACAGGCTTAACACCTTTGGAGATGAGTTTTTCAAGGACGCTAAAGTGCTGCGCTCGTACTTCTATGCCATCTCTGATTTCTCTGTGGGTGGCAGGTAAGAGACACCAGAAAATGTGGTGCCAAAGCAATGTCACCGTGCTTGATTCTTTCTGAAATATTAAATGTTTGGAACTAGTGTTGCTTAAAAATTGTGAATTTTCCATCTTCACTAGCATCTGATGTTAAGGCAGTTATATAATACCGAATGGCCAAATGTATTTTGAAGTAAACTAATTCCCCAGCTGAGGTGTTAGGGGTAGGTGGCTGGGCGAGCAAGGCACAGATTTTACCCAGTATATCATAAGTTGGTCAGTTTTAAGGTTTTATGTATCAGGACATAATAAAATGCATTTTGTTCATAGTTGGTCTTTAAATGAAGTAAATACGACCTCAGATGAACAAGTGCACCTAATTTATTATACCGTGTCACTATTCATTTAACAAAAATGAGGCCAAATGCAGAAGCACTGTTTGAAGAATTAGGTCTATCCCATGATTCAGTAGATTATAGAACCACCTGTAGTTGCAATAACATGAAATAACCCTTTTCTGTGTGATTTTCTCTTTGAATTTTGGTCCATTCATCTTAACGACATTGTTTCAGTTCATTGAGGTTTGTAGGTAGTCATTTATGCACAGCTTCCTTTAGGTGCTACCATGGCAGTTAATCGGGTTGAAGTCTGATTGCACCTTGCTTCTTTTCTTTTCCAGCCATTCTGTTGTAGATTTGCTGTTATGGTCAGTACTAATGTTTTGTTGTATGATCCAATTTGGGTCAAGCTTTAGTTGTCAGATGTCACATTTGACTCTAGAATACTTTGGTATACAGAGGAGTTCATGGTCGACTCAATGAATGCAAGGTGTCCAGGTCCCGTGGCTACACAACAAACACAAATCATCATCCCTCCACCACCAGGAACACTGCAGCTGTTTCTATGAGGTGTTCATTCAGAAATACTGTATTTGGTTTTCATTAGATGTGGTGCTGTGCATCATGGCTAAAGATCTCCACTTTGGGGACAGACAAGATGAGAAGTCTTCCAGAGGTCCTGTGGTTTGCTCAGATGCAACTTTGCAAACCTAAGCCATGCTGTATTGTTCCTTTTAGATAGAGGAGGCTTTCTCCTGGCAACTCTTTCCAAACAAGCCATACTTGTTCAGTCTTTTTCTTGTCACGAACTTTAACATTTAACATGCTAACTGAGACTTGTAGAGTCTGAGATAAGCTTTTCACAGTCTGACCTTGAGGTGAATTTGTTTGGGGCATCTGCTCCTGGGAAGATTGGTAACTTAGTGTCTTGAATGTTTCGTGCTCGTAGAAATCTTTCTCACTGAAAAATGGTGAACTTAAGATTGTTTGGAGATGGTCTTTTAACCCTTCCTAGACTGATGGGCAGCAACAGTTGCTTCTCTAAGATCACGGTTGATGTCTTTCCTCCTTGGCATTGTGTTAACACACACCTGAATGCTCTGGACCAGCAAACTGCCAAAACGTCTGCTTTTGCTGATGATCAATTCATCAAATGCCTTTGATTAGCAACAACTGGCTGCTACTTACCTTTTAATTCCCATGAAAGCAGTAAGGGTGTGCTTAGCTTTTCATACACTGCTTCTGCATTCTTAAATGTTGTTAATTAAATAATTTCACAGTCTAATGTGTCATGTGTACTTGTTCATCTGAGCTTGTATTTACCTAATCTGAAAACTTACTAAGAACAAGATGATTTTTACTATGGCCTGATACATAAAACCTTGGAACTTTTTTTTTACTATACCATGATTCTCTGTGGCCATGGCAAGATAGGCTGCTGAACCTATATTCTGTGCTGCTTTCTGCCTGTCAAGTTGCCATCAAATGAAAGTAAACCAAGATAGTTCTCCATTCTCCTTCCACATCCTTGGGTTTATTACTCATAGTAATGAAAGGGGACACGGTACCAAAGACCAGGCTGCACCTTGGCTGTGCAGATAGAACTGAACTATTAAGGAGCTGAGATGAAGCCCTCACAAAGAACGCAAAGTTGATCTGACATCTGTCATAAACACTTAGGGTCTTTCAGCTGAATGACAAATTACCCACCAATGACACAGCATCTGGGTAAGAGAGCCACATGGCCATTAGCCATATACTGCTGCTTTCTGCCCAAGTACACATGTTTTTACACCACATGCTACAGGTCAAGTCAGCAAGCCAGATGCTATAAAAAAAAATCCTACAGATTTTCTACAATATATCAACAGTGCAAAAAGAGCCACGGTGGTTTTAAAGTAAGAAAAACAAGCTTACGACCAGAAGGTCGCCAGTTAAAACCTTAGACCCTGGACGGGAAAGTGAAAAAACAGCACTTTCCTCTGTCTCATCAAAGAAAGGTCCTTAACCTCGGTTGCTCCAGTGGAGCTGCTCAGTGGTCAGAAGGGCATGCTTAAGTTATATAAGGAAGATTCGGGGTATAACTATGTCAATGTAATTAAAGAGAAAGAAAATGTAATTAAATGAATGTAATTAAAGAGATGTAATTAAATGTAATTATGTAATGTAATTAAAGAGAAAGAAAACAACTTTTATTTTTGAATATAGCGAAATAAAGTAATGTTAGAAACAACCTACATATGAGAAAGATGTCTAAATATCTATGAGAAAATTTAAACTGCACACATTACATGCTGCCAGTATATTTCAGATCAACACTCTCATATTCACACCTCAGTTCTAGCAGTCTAATATGTAGATTGGAGGCACCTCAGAGATAACAGAAAAAAAAAATGGGTGTGAGCCTCAGGCAAGCATATATCTGGTTCTAGGACAGCTGGCTAAATTTGACACAGCTTACCACTCAGTGACAAGTGCCTGTACCCCTGTCACAGCCACTTGACAAACCCAGTGACACTGCCAGGAAATAGTGCACACAGGAAGGCATAGCTGTCATCATGCTTCAGAGGAAATAATCCACAGGCAGAGGGAAAGGAAATTAGCAGATAACAGTCTTATGAAAACTGAACTAAACAATCACATTTAGCTCACAAATATTGACTTTTAATTTTGGAAGTTATTAAAATTACTGAAGACACAAAATTTAATTTATAAATAAAAAAAAAAAACAAGCATAGAGTTAATGCTCATGCACATACTAATGCAGTTACCAATATTAGAGATACTGCACTCACTTGTTGCCGTTTCTGATACACTGGGTGAGTGTGAGTGTATTATTAGTGGCATATTAACACAGTTGAAAAGTGTAGTTGCTGAAGGGGAATAAAAGCCCTGCCTCACCCCAGACCACGTTTTCATCGGTGAAGGATAATAGAAAGTGACTTTCTTACGGTGGAACTACCTTCCCGCTTTCCTTCCGCCTTCAAATCCATTCACTGTGTGCATAACTGTGTCCACATTTGTGTCAGTAAAGAGAGGCAGAAAGACAGAGAGAAAAGAAAGCTTGTACATGCAGACTTTACCTAACTATCTATCGATGTTTCCCTCAGATGTAAGTGTAACGGACATGCCAGCGAGTGCATTGCGGGAGAACATGGTAACCTGGTCTGTGCCTGCCAACATCATACAGTGGGAGCTGACTGCCAGAGATGTCACCCCTTTTACCAGGACAGACCCTGGGCCAGGGCCACTGGGGACTCCGCCAATGAGTGTTTGAGTGAGTAGCTTGATCCCAGGGTGCCACCATGAACCCACTGGGTGCAGCCATCTGGAAAATACATGGGCCAATGTTAAATTCAAATGACATTCTCAGGCTGTCAGAGATCCCATTTAATCCATCAGTGTGCTACCTCACATCAATCCCCAGTATACCTTGAATCTCGATATCTTCACATGCACCTTTTGTCTTTTATTGTGCGAGTTGATAAATACAACCATTCATCACTGTTGGGGAGGATAAAAAGCACACAGTCTGACATGAAGTCCTCGTGGAAATCACTGAACTTTACTGATCTTCATTACACTCTAGGCTCAATGATTTTTTATTATGCTGAACTCAGCTTTACACATAATTTAACAATACGTCTGCCACCGCAGATGACCTTTTTTTTTTTTTTTTTTTGTGCAAAAGTTACCATTAAAGGAAATCATTTGTAGTATTTAAAATTGCCAAACAGATGTGAGATCCCTGGAGGATTTGTGTTTATCTGATTTTTGGCTCACATGTACAAATGTTTGCAGGCATTCTCCCACCGTTGCTTTTGTATATGTGATTTAGCTGAGTATTATCGGGTTTGGCTCATCAGACCATGCATTTCAGCTGAATCCTGCTGACAATGAATCCTTTTTTTTTTTTTTCCTGAATTCTATTAAGCAGCAGACTTGTTCTAATTACTCTTACGCTTGCTTCCAAGCAGATGGCATCTTAAATAGACTTCTGCACCCAACTTAATCAATTCTGTGCATTAATATAGACACCTTATAAAAGCATCAGAGAATGTGAAAGTGCAAAAAAACCAAATGTCCATTGTAATTGTTCATCTCTGTCTGGTAAAAGACTCATTTTGACTGAGATTGCCCCAACCAACGCTGAAACAGTAATCACTCCTTTTAACTACTTGTGATTACAATCAACAAATCAAAATCAACATACACTAAATACACCAAGTCATACAAACAATAAAAACCAGGGTTTTTTGGTGTGTTTAAACAAATTTCTGATAACAGATTCTTTTATTAAACTTCATCATCAAAAGGCTGAACAGTCTACACAGGCGTGTGTTGTCGAATGGAAGAGGTTAGAGTTTCAAACATAAGGCCTGTGGGCCAGAATCAGCCTGGAAAAGACTCCAATTTGGTCCGCTGGACAGCTTTGGAAAATGTGAAGGAGGACATAAATTTTGGACTATTAACAGCATTTTCATAAATTTTACAACTTATTGTGCTGATAAAGACCTCACCCATGGCTATTTATACTACATTAATAAAGTAATAGATAAACAATTAAATGACAGAAAAGTTCCTGATTTTTCACTATGTACTATAAAAAAACCTTTGTTTGTTTTACAGTGTGTAGACAGTTAAATCAATAATAAGAATAGGAAATCTTCTTTGAATTAACAGAAACTTTTCACTTTATGATTACAGGGCAGTCTTGGCAGTGAGGTATCAGAATTTTCAGTAATTTTACACATGAGTTTCTTACAGTTTGAGCCCAAAGAGTCTATTGAAATTACTCTTCTTTTTCTTATTTTGAGATATCTCATGGATTAAATGTGTAGTTAAACATCTTTGCACTGACAGAAAGGGTATATTTACTTGTCCGGCCCACTTGAGATCAAAGTAGGTTGTATGTGGCTCACGATGCAAAATAATTTTGACATCTTGTTAGTCTGTAAATAAAGGACTTACAGGGTAAGTTTCCTTTAAAATATATGACCCCATAAACTAAAAAACATGCCTTATTATACGAGCTATAAAATAATATAGGCTGTAGTACAAAGTTTAAGTATGCTGTTTTATCTCCAGTTTTATAACAACATAAAAACGTCCTTTCCTCAGTTATGATAATTTTACATACAACACTAAGTTTTGATAGGATTCACTGGCAGGCATTGGGTGTTCTATATATTTTGTAATGTATTAGCTATGAAATGCATTATCTTAGCAAGGGCAGTGTTTGGATTTGCAAACATTCTTAGTGATATGTAGACTGGCACATGTTAAAAATATGGATCATTTCAGAAAAATTTTCTAATAGATGTATTCTTCTTAAACACATGCTTCTGCATTTAATGTGGATGCATAATGTATCCATCCATCCATCCATGGATTGAGATCTATCCCTGCTGACACTGGACAAGAAATAGGGCACACCCTGCGGGTCACCATTCAGTCAAAGGCCTGACACATACTATAGAGGCAGGCAACCATTCACACCCCTATTCACACCTAAAAGTTGTAAAGCTAACTTGCATGTCTTGCGTGTGGACAGTGAGAGGAAACTGTAGCATGCAGAGGGAACCCATACAGGCAGAGACAGAGGTCCCAGCCAGCCAGGAGGTCGAACCCAAATCTTTGGTGTGAGGTTACACTATGTAGATGTAGGAGTGCCACATCATTTTAACCAATCGACGTGGTCATTGTTTAAAGACTGCTGTTCAAAAATGATTATTTTTTAAATTATTAGTAGTAAGGCATGTAAAGCTATTTTCCCATTTTTTGGGATGTAACTTTTTCTAATTAAGCAAGCTAAAATGATAAAAACAAGAATCAGTTCCTCAATAGACTTTAATGTAAAAAAATTGTCACTATCTTAATATAAATTGATTGGCGCACAACAGCTGTTGCTACTAACAGAACAAAAACACAGTAACACAAAGATATTAAAGTTGTGTTTGTGGCCCATTTAAAAATTAGCTACCCAGATTATAGAACGTCAATTTAAGAAAAAATAAACAAAAACACATCTGGAAGACGGTGGTGAGTGAAGCGTCTCTTTGAATTGATATTTTTCTACAGATAATCTTTTAGAACTGAAAATAAACTACAGCAGATGAGACCTTTAAAGATTTGTTAACTCATGAAAGCTAACAACACTGCAATGATAAAGACAAAACCTGAATTTTGTAAAACAAACACCAAGTGACACCCAGTTAATTAACTCCCTATTTTCTGCACTCACGTCTTTTGCTGCATATAGTAAATCATATTACAGAGATTTAAAACTTAAGCTACTGCTCACTTTCCAATAATTAACTTCTAGCTTCATATCATATATGATCATCCCAGAAAATCCAATTGAAGTCCAATTTATTAGATTTGTTTCTTAATCATTGCAGTATTTGTTTGTGAGCACACGCAATGGGTTTGAATGAAGGATCAGATTCCGCAAAGGCTTTCCATTCCAGCACAAGATAAAGCACTGCAGTGTTAAGTAAACGATTACCCACATTAACCAGAATGCTTAAAATAACACGAATAAGCACAAGTACAGTCATTCAAAATAACCCAGTGGTGACCCTGGATGGAATGTGTCAGTATAATGCTTTGGTCAATTGGGAAAATTAGCATAATCTTCCCACATAAAATGACACTTGACCCATCGTGTTTTAAAGATAGAGTATGATTACCTTTTATTTTTTTTAATACCGTGCGACGATGATCATATTTGACATAGAATTAGGGATCACAGTATTATCAGCGGGCTGATTAAAAATAAATGGTTTGTTAATAAGATGACTGGTTTCTGTTTTGCAGATTAACAAAAAAGCATCTGTTATATCTTCTCAGCTTTATTTCAGCCATTTAAAACATTAAAAAACTGTCACAGTTCCATCAGTCGTAGTTTACGATCGTTACAAGGCACAATGTTCAGGGAGTTTCAGATTTAGAGCCTCGTTTAAAGGAAGAAAAGTGTGACAATCTTGCGATTATTACTTGCGCTATAATCTTGCGCTATCTTTGCTGTTGTTCTTGTGTGAACAGTAATAGCAGGTGGTAAATGGAAGCTTTAGTTGGCTTTTTACAAGAGTATTTCAATATTATGTGAAAATGACTCTGTGTGTTTATGAGTAATTTCAACATTAGTTTGGTTGTTTAGACAAACTTGAATTCAGACTGCATTATGTTTAGTTTTCTTAACCTGGCTGTTTTTTTGGTCTTAAGGTGTGGAGAAACAACACAAACCCTTTTGCTACAGTTTTCTGTGTGTGTGTGTGTGTGTGTGTGTGTGTGTGTGTGTGTGTGTGTGTGTGTGTGTGTGTGTGTGTGTGTGTGTGTGTGTGTCACTTTCACTGTCTGGTGCCTGTATCACGAGACCAGCTGACGGTGGGTCAGCATGTCCACACTGATGTGGTGGAAGGTAATGAACTGTGAGGAAACTCGTTGCCCAAGTCCCCTACTCGGACATTAGGGAAAGATTTAAAGGTTTCACCATACTCATGCCTAAAAGTAGGAGGTCCAAGTGTTATCAGTTCAAATAAAATGCATCGTCTAGCTATTTGGTTGCTTTTGGTTGATGAGAAGCTGTGAGTTTAACAGGAATTCTGTCGAGGTAAAACATGGGTCAACATAAGGCCTGAGGTGGATGATGTGACTTTGGAGTGTGTGGCTACTCACATGGTTTAAAAAAGAAAGAAAGAAAAAAAAAGAAGAATAAAATGTCAAACCAACATGAGCAACCTCCTAAACCCTGTGGTCTTCATGGCATATATATATATGCAGCAGAATATTTAAAACATACTCAGATGCCTAACTGTCTCAAATATTAAAAGCAGGCCATCTTAAAGGGGGCCCATCATGCAGATTATCAGATCCATACTTCTATTCTTGCAATAGATTATTTATTTATGCATGATTCATAGTTCACAACAACACCCTGTTTCTCTTCAAATGGGCATTGGTACAACCCCTCACTTCAGCTGTTTGGAAAAAAGCTGTTTTAGGTTGTCGCCCATTATAATAACCCTTCTTTTAAGGCACATTTGTTCTCATAAAGCAGGTGCAGTGTATGTGATACTTGGTTCATGTTTAATATGAGCATCCACCACTGTAACAGTATGTATGTAACAGAACATGAGAACAAGCATAAAAGCTACAGGAATATTAACAGCAGACAAGAAGATATGCACATGAAATTGTTGCCATGTCATGTAATACTGAGTACTGAGTTATTAAGCATAAAGAGCTGTTTAATGCTGTTTAACAAGTTCTTAGTTAGCGAGACTGGTCAGCTGGGGGGCGCCATGGTCACTTGACACTGTGGCCGCACATCTGTCAGAGTCATCATAGGTGAAGCGATGCGTGAGGCTGTCCGTCAGACCAGGCTGCACAGTAATCGGGCGTTTCCCACGGTGCACATTGGCTTAGGGCTAACCCTCCCAGTACCAACACTGCCAAGGGCTGTTGGTTTAGCAACCGTCGCCATGTCTGAGAATGCGCGTGCATGTCGTGGAGAACAGGAATGTGGAGACAGATCCCTTCCAACCAGCAGAAACCTGAAGGACTGAGAAAAGGGGCAGTGATCAGAATGTGATAAATCCTCACAAGGGCTCAGGAATTGAAGAGAAATACAAATGCTGTCTGTTGGAACAAGTTGCATTTATATCAGCGTTAGCATCTCGTATGCCATTGGACGGAGGGTGCAAAGTCGGCACGATCCATAGAGCTATGATAGCTGTAGTAATTAGAAGTACTGTAAGTTCAAAAAGTTGCGCTATCCTTAACCACAGACTTTCCTCTGCCGCTCTCCCTCATCTTTTACCTCTGTCTCTTTTATAGGCTGCGTGAGCCTCAGGTTGACCCACACAGCCTCGCCACTGTCTGGGTCACTTATTGACTGTCTCAGCCAGGTCTTAACTCCAGTAATTCTGCAGTCCTTCACTGATCCGCATAGTGGGACGGATTTAAGCATAATATTAGACTTTTTCCCCTTTCAAAGGCTTTTTGGTTTGTGCATTCACTGGTCAATGTTTTATGTATTGTGTCAGAATGGCCGGTCAACCTGCCCGCGGCCCAATAGTGCAGACGGGGAACTGGGGCTTAGAAAAAAATCCTAATCCTTTTGTCTTCTCCAGGTGATACAGCTGGACTTCTTCCAGAGAATTCCTTCAAGGGGTCCAAATATGAGTTTGGCAGTATTGGCCTGGCACTCTACAGTGGCCTGTTTGCTTACGGTGGCTGGTGAGTTAACACATCAACCTAGCTGTGCGATTAGTTTGCTGGCCACTGTCTGCCTGTTCAGTATCCAGTTTCCCTCAAATCAAATGTTAAACCTGGTGCTTAGAGAGCGTGTGGAAATGGATCAAACGCTGGGACATTTTGTCAGTAACATATCATCTGATAATTCCACTGAATGGCCATTACAAATAACACTGAACTACCCCTGGTTTTTATATTACAGTACATTACTAATGTTTCTTTATCAGAAAAATAAAGGCTCAGTACACCTTCATTGCTTTTTTACTGTTCAACACCTGCTTGTTGTTTCTTCTGTTTCCAGGAACTACTTGAATTTCGTTACAGAGGAGATGATTGAACCTTACAAGTAAGTTGATCACCATCGTGATTTTAACCTCTTAAATTCATGCGGCGCGGTTAAAAGTCCACAGTTGTGACCCGGGTTGTAATCAGCCTGCCGTTGTTGTACGTCTTCCTCAGAAACCTTCCTCGAGCCATCATCATCTCCCTGCCAATAGTGACAGCAGTGTATGTTCTCACCAACTTGGCCTATTTCACCTCACTCTCCCCGGATCAGATGCTTAACTCAGAGGCTGTGGCCGTGGTGAGTGCTTTGAGCTGCGATAATGTACAAAAGTCTTGAACCATCCCTCATTTCTTTACATTTGCTAGGAAAATGGTAAATGGGTTCAGTGATTTATTAAAACGTACATGGAAATAGAGCATATAAGGCAAAAACAGAGTTTGTACAGTTCTAACAAGCTTGAAAGCCAGTATTTGGTATGACCACATTTATTCGTCAGCACAGTCTGAACTCTCTTAGGAAAATGGACCAGTTCTTATATAGCTCTTTTTTTAACTCGGATCACTTCATACAAGCACGTTTTTTTTTGGGGGGGGGGGGGGGGCCATCTTTTTTTTTTTTTTTTACCTCTTTTTACCTTC